>APFE031051735.1:54724-91111 GCA_000404065.3 Pinus taeda | reverse complement strand
AAATTATTTGATTCAATATACCTTAAAAAAAAAAAAAAAATCACCCATATGTTTCATAATCTACCCAGTCTACTTGTAAGTTGAGTAAGGTTGCCAGTTACTTTGCAATTTGAGTAAAGTTGCCACTTACTTTGGGTTGAACTGCTGACTGTTCCATCTTATCCTATCAAGGTTGTAAGGAATATAAAAGGCAATCCATTAATGCTTTTTTATAATTTGCTCAAGCGAAAACCCTGTTAAATTAGTATTTGTCTTTATATCCTCCGCTTCCTAAAACGAATCGGAGTTTTACTGATATTTCTAACCTAAAGAATTAATATTTTAAAATTCTCATCAATACTGTGGAATTTTTTTTATAAGTGGATTAAAATGAAAATTAAAAATAATTTAGAAATTAAATAATTATACAAATAGATAAAGTTGGTTCATAAAAAAATTTTGTACTTGAAAAAATTGCATCATTTTTGGTTCAGGTTAGATCTAAGATGGATCTTCTATGTGCTTTTTTCGACATGGCCGAGCAGTTAAACACAAGTGGATGTGGTGTTCACGTCATAATGGACGAGGAGTTACAATACTTCCTATCATGGAATGAGTTACAATACTTCCTATCATGGAATGGTGGGCACGACACAAACACTCTAGCCGAGGCGAGAGCTCTGGCTGGTTTGCTTGCTTTCTGCATTTTTTTCGATATAAAAACATATCTATCTTCGGGGATTCCAAAGCAATGATTGACCATGTAAAAGGTGCATGCCACATCCGCTGCCCTCACTTGGCAGGATGGTTGGACATGATTTTGTTTTTATGGAACCCGCTGCTCCATACACCACATCTACTGCTCCCAAAACGAATGTGTTGATCGCTTGTCAAAGATGGGTCTATCTTTAGAGCCGGGACTATGGTCCTTAAAGATTTTCGAGGGAGACAGCTTTTGCTACATACAAGATTTCTCATTTCCTGGAATATGTTCTTTTGTCTCTCTCCCTTTTATGTATTTGGTTTTTGGTCTACAGTTTTCCCACATTTTTCAACAACAGGAAGACTGAACCGATATGTTTGTCTATGGGTACTTTGTATATTCGTAGTTGTTTCTTATTATGATGTTCTGGAGATGTTTGGATCTGTTTCATTTGACCCAATGGGTCACTGATCACCTACACAGTTCTTGATCCATAATGTATCTTATGATCTCATTATATTGGCTCAATATAATACTACGCAGATTTTTCTCTCTGAAAATAAATTGATCTATGCTAGTTTATTATCCATTTTTACCGCACCAAATTAATGTATAAGACCTCTTTATTTATGATACAAAAAACTTACTTATGCACAACTATTTGACTATTAAAATATACATACTCTATCTCTTCTAATTTTAAGCCTATACCCTTTACAAGTGCTCAAGCATTCATACTCTTAACAATATTAACCTAAACAAACTCTATCAATTTATATATGACAATAATGAAATTCTTAAACTGCAAATAATACTCACCTACCGCATAAACACATAAACATCGTGCTTGTTAATTAATTAATCGTGATTTCCAATTTTCTTGGTGTAAATGTCAGGGACCCTAACGTAAAATCGACAATGGAATCGACAATCAGAGGACAGCAACCTACCACAATTAAAGGAAGTATTAAGACCGACGATATTTTAGCGCTTAGCATTTATCATGTGATTGTCAATGTATTTTCACGGACAACGACAACACTTAGCGTAATCTTCACAATGAGCCCTCTGAAAAGAACAGAATGGCCACCCATTTTCGCTTTGTAGATAACACAAGAGTTTTTTTGAGAATATCCATCGCATTATATGTTTTTTCTTCGATGTAACGTGAGTTATCTATCCTCAATCACTCATCCACCACTTATTATTAAATAAAAAGTTAGAGATGTTTAACATTAATTTTATATATTTTAATTTAAATTTTTAAATATGTCTTAATTATAGTTTTTAATTACAATATCAACTACATATGATTAACATTTTTTTTATTTGTCAATATATATTAATTATTAAAAACAATTATTTATATTTAATAATAAAAATTATTAAAAAGATCAACATTTCATACATTATATAACATTTATAGATGGGGACACTTGTTCATATACATAATGTGGTTGCAAGGTGTTTTCTATTGAGACCCATGGTAAGAAAATGCATATTATACTTAATGAAGGATGTTATATATAATATTAATATATATTTTTAGAAAATTAATAATAATAGTGGTTTATAAAATAGCAGGTGTATATTATATTATTATTAAAATTATAATTATTTAATATTTTAGAATTAAATATAATTTTATATCATGGAATAAGTAAGTAATCTCATTGTTCAAATATTTATTATGAGTTTAAATCATAGTAAAGTCATTATTATATCTTAAAAATAAAAGTGAATATGATATAATATTTAAAAAAAAATCATTTTTAGATATAAGTAAAAACAATTTTTTTTAAATAAGTAATCCATAACTTAACAAGAAATCAATCATATGACTTGTGACATCTTGGTAATGGAGAATATAAAGTATACTCCATGTTTCTTATATTAAAAATACCATATTCACTGAGGAGAGTTAAATAATGATATATGCATATACTAAGTATAAGTATTAAATTTGTTAATAATTGCATGTCATTTTAGAGTGGCTTTTTTGGAAGAGCTGGACCTGGTTTTTTTGGAAGAGGTGGACCTCTTTTTTGATAATGTTTGTTGAAAGTAAAATTGTGGGGTTGATGGTACTGTCATTTTATTCTTTCATAATGTGGTTCTAAAATGTAATTTGGGCATTGCAAATTATAATAACTTTGTTGCTTTGTGGTGTGCTTTGCAGTTAGCTTTATAGAAGTAGGTGAATTTGATGATCAAATATTTCGCTATTATAGGAAACATAATTTTTTAACAGAGCTACTCTAAGGAAACTTTAATTTATAGAAGTAGGTGAATTTGATGATCAAATATTTCGCTATTATAGGAAACATAATTTTTTAACAGAGCTACTCTAAGGAAACTTTAATTTTGGATGTTGGCATTCATACTTATTATTCTACAAAGGTATTTTATCATAAATATTTCCTTTACTCTTTAATACTTCTTTTAAAGTGACAAGCTACTCTTTCTTATCTACGTATGATTGAAGCATATTTTGGATAATAAGATAAAGTGTCTCCTAAGAAATCAACTAAGCTACTATGCAACAGAGAAATTGTACTTTTTATTTTTATTATAGAAATATAAAAAATATGTTTTATCTTTTGAAAATAAATTATTATCTTAAATTTTTAAATAAAAAATATATATTTTAATTTTATTAATAATTTTCTTTATAAAATTTAATGATATAGAAAATAATCATCCTTAATTGGGACATTCATCAACATTTTAACTATATAATTTTCTTTTAATCTAATAATAAATACTACCTTCCAGCTTTATTATATTGCAATAATTTAATTATATTTAATTTTTAGGTATATTAGTTGTAAAAAATATATATTAAATTAATAAAAAATAGTTTAGTTTTGTTTTGTTTTTTAAACGTTAAGACTAAACCTAAGTACCCAGGGATTTGAACTGGTGATTATCGCAGGAGTGGCCTAACAAAGCGCACCCATTCACCGTCCAATCAAAGCCACGTGGACAATTAATAAAATAAAAATTATATATATATATATATATTATATATATATTATATAATATATATATAATATATATTATATATATATAACTTATTTAAAAAATGTTTATGTACTTATTTAATTTAGTCTAATTCTTAAAAATATTTTAATAAATAATATACATAATAAATAATTATAATTATTCTCTTATAGAAAAGTTAAAATATTTTTATTATTAAAAAATATATATAAATATTTTTTTATTTAACAAAAAATACAAATTTTTTTAGTTCTTGTTTTCTACAGTATGGAAACCAAATTATTAAAAAAGAGAAACTTTACCTAAAATATTATAAAATAGAAAAAACAGAACATGTGCCATACTTACTAATCATAGAGAACATGTGCCATACTTTTCCATTATAGAGTGATGTGATAACAAATCCTTATTATTTTTATAAACATTAATAAATGTAATGGGGGCCCTTAAATTTCTAAACTTTATAATTCATTCTTTGTACAAAAATCTAAATCAGGTTCATATGCACTTAAACTTTAAAACTTTAAAGTGAAAATTCTTCTTATTAAATACACTTTATATTTTTTTTAACTTAATATATAAATGATGGGGTGCAATGTTAAGTCACTATATGATGTGAAGGTCACAAACTTGACGCTCCATGAAAAAAATCCGGCAATGTTAAGAGTTTGTGTGGCGTAGGCTTAGAACAATCCCTGAGTGATTTTGATGGCCTAGATGCCCCTAGATCATAGTTTCTCAAGCTACGGGTCAAGCCTAATGTAATATATAAAGAACTCAAGCCACTTCATAAACAAAAAAAACTTAATATATCGAGTCCCAAAGCTAAATATAGAGACATAAACCAATGCTTAGAAGAACTCGTGAAGAATACACTCAATCACACATGATCTAATGCCACTAAGTGCAATAGATTGTCGTGTCAAATAATGATTCACCAATTAACAAGAATGTCTCTGATTTTGGATATCTGTCATCAAACGCATGCTAACGTGCAAACATTCCAAAATTCCCAAGGCTCAATGATTTTTCTCATCATCTAACACCCTCATTATCTTGTGTTAAGTAACGTTAAACCTTTCGAATCTCATATATCAGCCCTTGGGTGAACCTTGCACCTTATCAAGTTCTAATGTCCTTATTGCTCGATACCAGTATTAGACTCCACCCAATTCCACAGTGGAATTATAGGCCAATGTGTCATCATGTAATGTGGAATCCTACCTGTCACACCCCCAGGCCTACGGTAGTCTTCCAACCGTGCTAGGTGAGTTGTAGCACCATCGAACACTTTCTTTTCACCAATACTTATGTTCGTGGACTATGCCTAACCACTTATTCCTACTTAGTTTGTGTTTCTCAACCAAGTATTATGTCCTTATCCTTTATACCAGTGAACACCCATAAACATTCATTATCAACAACGATTATAAATGGTGAACACAATTGCACAATATACAGGGAGAGGCAACTCCCTGAATAATGAGTATGTCCAACAATATATTATACAACAATTTACAAAGCTTTACAAGTATACATGGAAACCCCAAATTTACAATCCAAGGCAAAATTTAGTTGCCTAGCTAGTCGGCACCTCCGCACAGTCACCGCACGACTCACCAACGCTTTGTTCACCTTGTCGCATAATCTTGTTGTTTGCCCAACTTGGGCGCGCCTCCAAGTCACCACACATAGGCACCTCCACCGGAGACACACCTCCGTCCACAATCTCAACACTTCACCAAGTCACCGTGCACACTTGCACGATGGGCGGGCACTCACCTGAGTTACCAAGACACCCATGCCAAGTCGTCGCACAAACTGCGTGCTCCTCCGTTTTCATCGTCGGGCACCTTCGCACAAACCGGTGCCACACATACACCGTGCACGCCTCACCCAACCATCGGGCGCTCCTATCCGCGCCTTCGCCCAATACCACATTGTCACTGTATGTCCCTGCCCAAGAATGGGCGCATTCCAACCTTCACCTTTTCTCCTTAGTTCTGTGCACTAGACCTGCGCCTTCTTCTTGTTGAGTGAAGATGTTGAGAGATGTGAGATTTCCAAATGAGAGCCAACACTCTTCCACATGTACCAAATATAGGGCGAAATCTGGCTACCCAGCCGACTTGCCCAATGCTACACACGCCATCGCAAATGCCACCAAATATCATGTTGGCCCCTCATCCAATGTTGGTAGGCCTCCATATGTGTTAACACATGCTCCACGCATATATACATGCTCGCCTCCTCTTCCTTATGCGCATTATCTCCACCACATAACCAAGGAGCTCGCACTTCGTCCAACCGCAGCTCATTCAAGCCTCAACCATCGCTCATTCAAGCCTACCCATGTGCCCAGAACTGCAGGTCATTACATCCTCCTCCACTTGAAGTCGTTGTCGTGCTCGACAAGATACCATCCTGGTAGCCATCCACCAAGATCAACAATGTCTGTCTCATCCTGTAGTCTTCCATCAGATTCCAACACACCTCTGTCATGTGTCAACATGTCGACTCAACGTCAACATCCCTCTGCACACTAGTACCCCTCATGACTCGAACTAGTTGGGTAGCTAATCCAACCATATGCACAAACCACAAGAATTCAAATCCTTATGCCACCATCAGTCTTTCCATGACTTCTGCTACATCTCAAACTCATTAAGAATCTATCCAATTCCCATGCTCAGGTCCATGGAAACTTCGTCCCATTTGCAACATGTTCAGCCTAAAGTCTTGTTGCACAAGAGTGCACAACCTCTCCACTGGCTCATACATCTCCATGTCATAATAGCATCTGCACAAAATCCTTTTCTTCGGCCTTCCCCATAGAATGTCCATGAATGACACTTCTACACATGCTCCTACATAATTTCCCTACATAATTGTCATGCTCCATGTCTCCACCCAGATTTCCATGACTCTAGTTGTCCATGATTTCTAACCCATGTAGACTCCATCACAACATCTGGTCATTGGCATCCAAGTCTGCAATCTATCATAAAGAAGCCTCCTCCCAAGGTCCCTTGCTAAGTTGGTGTAACCCCTCCCAAAAAAGGTCCCTACACCAACCCTTCTCCAAGGTTGTCTATAGAGAAAGGAGGGCCATGAAGTTTCCTCCCTTACTCTCATCCATCCATGTATCAAACTGATGTTGTGTCCTCAAGTATCTGTGCATAGCCTCAATCTCCTCACATCTACACCCAAGCTCTCTAAGCTTGTCCTTTGTCAACTGAAAGTCATAGATTCCCATAGCATACCTGTAAAAATCCACTATACTAGCTGGACCTCTACCTTCATAATCCTCATCAACCACTGCCTCTGAAGTAGTACTCAGACTCCCTTCTTTCGCAACTCCATTGTGAAGATCATCAGT
This sequence comes from Pinus taeda, assembly GCA_000404065.3. Classification (NCBI taxonomy): domain Eukaryota; kingdom Viridiplantae; phylum Streptophyta; class Pinopsida; order Pinales; family Pinaceae; genus Pinus; species Pinus taeda. The sequence continues at coordinate 84,047 of APFE031051735.1, read as the reverse complement.
AGAAGATGTCTCTCTCAAGTGCTCCAAGGTTCGTGAGATTGACCTCTCACTTACTTCATTCTTCCTCACTCTTGCAACAAAGTCAATCAGCTTCCCTTCCTTCGTTTTTTGAGTCATACTCCCAATTCCTCTTTGGTCCACATCCTCATGCTTCACGTTCGGATCTTTGGGATACAAAGTCATAGAATTCATCCTCGGTCTATACCCCAAGCAACTCCTTCTATTCATCGGAACCAACATGGTTCTTCCTTCAAATGTGATCAAGAGAATGTCTCGGTCCACCATCGGTATGGCTTGTGCAAGCCTCATGAAATCCTGCCCCAACACCATAGAATGATCATCCATGTCCACGATCCTCAAGTTCAACTTTCCAAACCATGATCCATCTCTCACTTGAGTGTTCTCCATCACATCAACAACAACTTTCATGGTAGAGTTGACTACTTTGAAAGCACTCCATTCCCTCTCCATCTTTGCTTTCTTCCCAAAAGACTTTGCTGCTTTCCTGCTTAAGAAGCTATGAGTAGCTCCCGTATCCACCAAAGCTGCAAATCTCTTGCCCTTCACAGTCACCTGCACAAAACTCAGCTTCAAGGAATCACCTCCTTTTGTCCACTTTATTTTGTGTCTCACATCAGCAACCTTCTTCAAGAATTCAGCCTCAAAAGTTTCAATTGGCTTTTGGTCCAACTTCACATTCCTCCTAGGGTACTTCACCTCCTTTCTTGGCTCTTCTAAGCAACTTGATCCTAGTCCAGCTTGATTCTCTTCAAGCTTGTCCTCCGGCATTCTGCTCAAGTGCACCAACCAAGTGTCCATTAACTACTTCCATAGAACTAAGCTTCCGAACATCCTCTGGATTGTCTTAGTAGTGATTTCCTAGCCTGTCAATGTAGTCGAGCTCTTCCTGCTCAATCACAACAATCTTCTTACCAAGAAGCTTCTTCTTTATCTCTTCCTCAATTTTCTTGATTTCGGCTTCCACCATGACACTTTTCTTCTTTAACTGGGCTCTTTCATCCAAGAGCTCTCAAGGACCAAGACCACTTAGTCGGATCTCCTCGTCAAGTTCCTTGAGTTCAACATCTGTCGTACTTCTCCATTGGCTTTTGAGTTCTTCAAGTTCCCTCCTTAGTTCTGAACAGCTTTCCCGAATCCTCATGTTCTCAGCCTTCATTGAAACCCAGTTAGAACTCCATTGACCCATCTGCTCCAACACTTCATACCGGAAGACTTCACCTACACAATGGCTAGATTTACCTGTCGTAGATTCATCCACCATCTTTGCCTTTCAGCCTTCTCCAAGTTCCCTGCAAAGCATGAACCAACTCTTGTTTCACTTGTATGTGAAACAGATTCCTTCACCTGCAAGTACTTGTCACCAACTTCCAAGCTTCCAAGTGTACCAACACCTGCACTTTGTCATGAGCAACCCTGCTCTAACACCAGCTCCAACCTTCAATGCCCCAATCAGCTGCTCTGATACCAACTTCCAAGTTTCCAAGTGTGTGGATACACTTGCTTCACCCAACTTCCTGCAAGACTCCTCCAAGTCTTCCGGCTAGCGCTGATACCAACTGTCACACCCATAGGCCTACGGTAGTCTTCCAAGTGTGTTAGGCGAGGTGCGACACCACCAAACACTTTCTTTTCACTAATACTTGTGTTCATAGACTACACCTAACCACTTATTCCTACTTAGTTTGTGTTTCTCAACCAAGTATTATTTCTTTATCCTTTATACCAATGAACACACATACACATTCATTATCAACAGCAATTATAAATGATGAACATAATTGCACAGTATAAAGGGAGGGGTAACTCCCTGAACAATGAGTGTGCCCAAAAATATATTATACAACAGTTTACAAAGCTTTACAAGTATACTTGGAAACCCCAAGTTTCATACTTAGCCAAATTTACAATCCAAGACAAAACTCAGTTGCCTAGCTCGTTGGCACCTCTGCACGGTCGCCGCACGACTCACCAATGCTTCTTTCACCTTATCGCATGATCGTGTTGTTTGCCCAACTTGGGCGCGCCTCTAAGTCGCCACACACGGGCACCTCCACCTGATACACACCTCCGTCAACAATCTCAACACTTCACCAAGTCACCATGCACACTTGCACGATGGGCGGGCGCTCACCCGAGTCACCAAGACACCTATGCCAAGTCATCACACAAACCGGGCGCTCCTCCGTTTTCATCGTCGGGCACCTTCACATAAACTGGGCACCACACATACACCGTGCACACCTCACCCAACCACTGGGCACTCTTGCCCGCGCCTTCACCCAATACCACACTGTCACTGTGCGGCCCTGCCCAAGAATGGGTGCATTCCAACCTGCGCTTTTTCTCCTTAGTTCTGCGCACTAGACCTACACCTTCTCCTTGTTGAGCAAAGATGTTGAACAATGTGAGATGTCCAAATGATAGCCAACGCTCTTCCATATATACCAAACGTAGGGCGAAGTCTGGCTACCGAGCCAACTTGCCCAATGCTCCGCACGCCATTGCAAATGCCACTAAATATCATGTCGGCCCCTCATCCAATGTTGGTCGGCCTCCATATGTGTTAACACATGCTCCACGCATATATACATGCTCACCTCCTCTTCCTTATGTGCATTATCTCCATCGCATAACCAAGGAGCTCGCACTTCGTCCAACCACAACTCGTTCAAGCCTCAACCGTCGCTTGTTCAAGCCTACCCACGCACACGCATGTTCCACCCGCGTGCCCAGAACTACAGGTCATTACACTACCCATGTCTCAATACATGTCTCTCAAATTTTCAACTGATCATACCTATCATAAGGCCATTTATGAATTCCATGTCACATCTACATAGAAATGCCACGTTAACTCAACCCATGTTATTACTATTTCCACGTCATCTTAGACATCAACACTTTCGCATAATAAATGCAACAACAAATGCCCATATCCAATTATTAAATTAAATTATGTTTTAGTTAGCTTAAATAAATATGTCATAACCTTCCATATACTACACATTACCCAATAATAAAAAAAATTTTATTTACATTACCTACACAGCTATATAATAACGCCATCAGGGTGTTTGACTTAGTTAATAACGGATATGGTTTATAAATGCATTGATCTGGCATATCTATCTTCTGACTATTAACTGGACATTGATTGTCCTTGGTAACTTTATTTGGTACAATTCAATACTTTTGGCGGCAGGTTGGGGTGCCTTGTTCGCGACACCTGGCATCTCTGATTCCCTCCATCGATCCGCTGCGCTAAGCCTTGGTTTCGGTAGCTGGGACTTTAATGCTACAGTCCCGCCACCCACTTCTCGGGATCCTCATGTCAATCGGCGGTCAGGATCACTACTAGTGATCTAACGGTGGAGGTTAGACGTGCCTTGGGCGGGGAATACATAAGGTTCATTCGCTCTGCTCCCGATCATTTGCGTTGTTACTCCAGCTTCACAGAGGCAGCCTTTGTTCCAGCGTTATTGCCATGGTCGGGGTGCCATTGCCGTGGTTACTCCTGGTTCAATTTACTGATATCTCGAATGTATTACAGTGACAACCAGTTGGCGGTGAAACCCTCACGGATCTTTGCCTTATCTTCAACTGCAACAAGTAATGCGCCCTTCTCTTTTTTTCAATACAGTATTGTTCATTCTATTCATTGTATTTGATAGGAGTATGTTAACTACTTTGTTATTATTTGTGGAACAGGGTAGCAGACCGATGAGGACGCGGTTGCAAGGGTATTCATGGTTTCAGCCTTCAGTCCTTTAACCCGGTAAGCGCGCTACCCTATAGGTTTATATTGGTTGATTTAATCTTGGAGTTGGACTCATATTATTCTTCTCTACCAGGGTTTTGTCCATTCCATCATGACTTGGCACCATGGCCTCACTTCGAAAGAATTTCCTTTCATTCCCTGTTTATGATTGTTTGGGGTTGAAACCCAGATTGTCGAATGAGTAGCTTGTCATTAGGGTTTTGTGTTTGGTTACGGTCTATCGATAGCTCAGATCTATGTTTGTAATTGTTCGCATATACAGTGTAAACATATTGAATGGCCTTGGCATCATGGCCGGTTAATGCATCAGGTTTATGGTTATTCCCATTGTCGAACAGGCCTTACATGTTCCAATCCATATTATTTCCTTTACTGTTTTTAATATGTTTGCATACTGTTAGCGCACGGTACCGCTCCCTATGAGCCACCGATACTTCACATATTACATACTGATTATTTATTTTAGTTTTTAATGAAATGATCTGAGGGTTTGGTTTACGACCCTGCTCTTTCTGGGTTCACCTTTTATCGGTTTATAGGATATACAGGTTAATGAGTTTGATGTATATATGTTGACAAAAGACTAATTCGAATGACGGACTGATGGGAACGATTCTGATATGATTATGTGTGGTTTAGGAGGCCTGTTACGGTCCAGTAATGGCTCCATTATCGGTGTATTACTACTACTCTTTGTTAGCTGTAGCTTAGCCTGTTAAATGTTCATTTCGGTCCTTCAATTCTCTTGGAGTTAAAATAGCTATATCTGCCGTGCGGATGGTATGACCTTCGGGTATATCAACCCCTATTTGATAGCATGCGGGGCGCCATTCCACCAGGTGGTTCACACCTGTCTAAGTGGCCAACCCGATATTTGCATTGTTCTGATAATTGACAGTTATGTTTATAATCTTTATATGGTGAGTCCTGTACAATATTTCGTTTTCTTGTAACCCTTATAGAGTTATGGTTCTTGCAAGGGTTTGTACTACTATATATCTGGAAGACATATGTTTACAAGACAGACATGTATTTATTCTCTTGACTGTTACCTTCTGTAATGAAACCTCATTTCAAGTGTATCTGTATTTGTTTTGGTTCATTTTTCAATACTTGTAATAGTATTATGGACAATGTGAATCACTGCTCATAGAGTTCTGTATTAGAAGTAAATGGTTACTTCAGATGCCGTTATCTAGCTTAGGTATTAATATATTTATACCTGTTTTCATACCTGTTAATGGTAGTTCAGTTATTCTATTTAATTCTAGTATCTAGTAATTACTGTCTCTTTAATCACACAACTTCACTTGTTCGGAAGTAATGTACAGGATACCTTTTCAGTTCTCACTTTCTGTTTCTTCCTCTTACTTAATACATAACATATATATATATGACAGGGCGTAATCATTACCGGTATTGCATTCAGTAATACCCAGGTTCTGTATTACAGCCCAAGAGTCACACCCACAGCAACTACAATTCAGATTCTTAAGTATACAGGGTAATAATTAGTTTCTAATTAATGAAACTATAGATACTTACCTATGTATCCTTGCCTTGATCTCCTGCACTTCTACAGCAAGTAGAAGATGATTGAATGCTTGATATCCTCCCAGCCACAAGACCAGTCTTCTGAACTGAGTCTCTCCCCCAAGCTCTTCTTGCCGGCCACAGCCTCAGCAACATGAAACACCAATGTGTCTATGCTATCTGGTCATCACCAGACGTAGCACCCTCTTCTTCTTCTCCAGTGCCTTTTTTCCTTTCTTCCCCCGTTTGTTCATTCAACAACTCGGGTCTTTTCTTCTTTCCCTTTTTCTATGGGAAAGAGAGAATAGTTAGGGTTTCCCCTAATATGCTGGCAACTATTTTTCCTTTATCTTTAAGCAGGAAGAGTAAATAACTTTTTACATAAAGTTACTGTGTACACACACATATCATGCAATTCATATTATACCATTTGCACAATTAATATTATCATCATTTTCAAGAAAGTAATAATTTATGTTATTTCCATTCACCCATAAGGTAAATAACAATTTATTCATGTAAAATGTCTGGTCATTACAAAATAAATGTTAATAAATATTTAGACCTTAATCACCTCCAAAAAATCCATTGTAACCTCTGTTCATTGAGCCAGTTGTCGATTCTAGAGACAACCTTTGATTGCTACGAGACAAATGCATCGAACATCTAGATCTCAGGTGTCTATGACAGTCCTTTAAAGAATAGAGACATAAATTTCATTAAATATAAATCAAGGAGGCCAAACAAATCAAGGATTTACAAATCAATTACTTTAGTTGTGATATGAAAAGAGATAAAAGAGAAAGAATAACCGATCACGTAGAGATCAGGATATCAAGAATTCTGCACTTTTCTGAGTTAGGGAAGACATAATGGATCAACAAGGAATGAATGTGATGATTCACAGAGTGCAATTAAAGAGTTAGCATCCGAGGTCTCATACAAGCATTTTCACTAAAATCTTAATTCAAATGAATTTGTGAAAACACGGGAAACATATCTGGCAAATGCATGGCGTGAAATGAGAGAAGAACATGAACATAATGGAATTGTAATAGAGAGAAAACATATTGTAATCCTGGAATGAAGAAATCACCATGATTTTCATTAATAATCTGAGAGATACATTGTGTAAAAGGTAGAGACATTCTAAAAAATAACATAGAGTTTCTTTCACTAAATTCTAAACCCCGTTTCCTTTTTCAGGAACGTATATATACAAAGGCCTTAGAACATAGGTCGTTAAAGAAAGATTCCTTCTTGATCTTTGCCATCATCACAAAAATCACGTATCAAAATTAGAGCGTGCATAAAGGCACAACCCTCTTAACCATAATAGAATGTCTAGTTAAATTCATAGTAAACATAAGGTAAAAATAACTAAAAAGTAAAATCAAAGGCCATAATTGGCACAATAAGCTTGATATTTATGGACGACGAGAAGATGTGGATGCTTGGTGTGGCACTGTATAACATCGTGGAAGAACCACTTGAAGCATTGCAGTGTTGGAAACCTTCTCGCATCGCAGCCACATGGATGGAGGAGGAGGTGGAATAGAGTTGAATTGTTGATACTGAAGTCTAAGATTAATCATCCCTGCATAATCTAGCTTTCACTGAGAGATACCCTTAACCATCTCGAGAAGGTGAAATTCTTTCTCCAAGAAGTTCATTATGGTTGTTCCTTTAAGGACTGGTGTTTTCTGGGGAGCTGCACCTATCCTGCTCTTAATCTCAGTTATTTTTTGGTTGTATAATTCCTGTGTGAGAAATTCTCCATTGGCTCCCCACCAGTTAGGTAACTCGGCTTCAAGAAGATGATTTAACTTTACATCAAAGCTTTCCACCTCTTTCTACAACTTTTCCAAACTTTGTTTTTCTTTAGCCCTAGATTCTTCTTTCGATATAACCTTGGAAATATTTACTACTTCTTCCATTCCATCAAATATGTGAAGTGGCCTTAACTCCCTGATTGTTCTCTCAGTCAAAAACTAAATATACTTCTTAGCATACTGTAAGTTAGTGATATTGGCTTTCTCATCTTTCTGGAGAGAAGGGGAATATTCGATGTAGAGCTTCCTTTGATCGTGTATCAAAGCTATTTTCTCCCAGCTTTGGTCAATCTCATGGATGATCTTGTCCCACACCACCTACCTAACTTCGATAAGGGGAAAATTTCCTTTGAGTCTATTCTTTAGCTCATTGTTTTCTTGAGTTGCACTCTGTAAATCCTTTGAGATTTTATCTATGTTTACATTTCCACTTAGATTTGTTTCTCTTTCTTGTTTACCTGAACTTTGGCTACATCCAACTCCCTATAAACTTTTATCAACTCATTCCCATAATGTTTCAGCTCTGTTAATGCCTTAGTAAGGAAATTGGTGGGGTTTTCAAAATCATTGGGGATGAGTACTATACAAACATGTGAAGTGATCCAGTTTTGTAAATCTACCACTGTCAGATCCAAGGCAACAACTCTGCGTCTGCTTTCATTTAGCTCATGCATTATCACCTCTTTTTCCTTTTCACCTCAGATTAACTCAAGGGTTCTAATATGCTCAACCCCACACATCTTTAGCTGTCACCTCAACTCTATATTCTCCTTCTTGGTGTCCTGTAGGACAACTGCCACTGCTACATCATCTTTGGGATCCATTTCCATCTTCATGATTAGTTCTTTGTATAATTCTTTCTGTTGAAACATAGCACGAGACTTGACCTTCTCAATCTTTACCTTCTTGCCGATTTTGTCTGCATAGACCTAAGCCCAATAAATGGTAATTCGGTGCTTATCGATGTCATTGTACAACATTTCTCCCACCTACCTATGTAGGTTGATTTTGTCTACCAGAGGGACACTAGACAAATCTAAAGACACATCCAGATCCTGAAACTGGGAACGTGAAGGTAAGGTTTGGATGGATGGGTGCTCTAATATGATTTTCATCTCCTCGCTTTCTAACTCTAGTGCACCTAATACCTGAGTATGCTAAGGGGTGATTTTTGAGGCCATTTCTTTTGGTAACTTCTCTTTTTCTCTCTTATTGCTTGCTTGGATGATCATGCCTAGTGAACAACCTATCCCTACAACATAAATGGTTTCCTAAGACTCTGGGATAGCTACCACGGTCGAGGATGTTGATGATGCCACTAGTGGTATTTCCAAGTTGGCCTAAAAACCTGGATTATCAGACACTTATGTTTGGAGCTGGATGCTCTGTTCTTCTTGATCCTGTTCCTGTTCCTGCCCTTGACTTCTAGCACTTTTATGAACTAGTCTTTTGTCCATGTCAATTGTCCTTGAAGTGTCAGTAGCCCTATTTTGTGTCTTGTCCATGCTAAATGGGGAATCAGTCTCCATGTCTATATTAAGAGCCCAAGAATCAAATTTAGCTTTCCATTAGACCTCGGGCTTAGGATCACGCACATAAGTTGAGGCTTCAATATTTTCCCTTCTCCGAGAAAGGATGCCTCGGGGATCATAATGCCAAATTTGTCCTTTCTCGAACTCCATGGCTTTGGGCATGGCCTCAACTATCTTGAAGGATTTCCTGGTACTTGTGAAAAAAGGAGCTATCGGTTGTCCCATTTTAAAGATGTAACATTTCTTGGTCAGTACAAAGTGAAGAAGGTCAACACTAAGGATTTGTTTGATGAACTCAAGGGAAAATATCATCATTAGCATAAACACTGGCAAATGATAAGAAAAGAGTTCACACCTATAAACCTGAATCTCTGTATGGTCCTCATGGAGGTACCAGTCTCCAATAGCAACTTGCTTGTCGAGTTGGAAGATGTTCCTTTTTCTCATGGAATATTTTGGGGGGTGGGACTCCATGGGTCATTTGGTAGGCAATAGCCATGAAGGATGAGAGGAATTGAGAGTATCCACCCAAACTGGGCTTATTCCTTACAAAGATATTCCATTCAAAGACTAAATTTCTCTCTTTATTGGGAGTAAACACATCTAGGTGGAGACATTGGAACTCTACAATATGGTAATAGAGGAACAAGTAAAACAATAATGAGTAGTAGCGGAAGTAGGAGGAGACTATGAAATAGCTGAATTAGAAGTGAATGGAGGCCGAGAGGTATTCTGGGATGTTTAGCTAGCATCCAAGCTTCTTCATCTTATGAAAACACTTGAGAGGCACCCTACTTAATAGTAGGGTGGTGTGTCCACCCAATAGACAACAAATAGTGACTAAGATGGATGAATAGATATTTTAAAGAGAATTAATTGGAATTGAATGTTTCGGGGCAGGGTATTGTCCTCTCGAGCGAGAATTTTCTCTAGGAATTCTTGCTGCTCTTTCACAAGGAGCGTTGTGAAATACCTAGTTAGGGCTCCATCAGTAAATATGAACATAGTGGGAGATGCAGGGAAATTGAGAGCTCTCTGAATTAAAACGGTGGATATCTCGAGGATTACCACACCTGAAGTAGAAACAAAGCAATTTTTCTAACATTTATAAGAATCCACTAGCCAAGTTACGAATTTAGGGAGGTAATGGACTGGAGGGGCAATTTGATAATAAAACCCAGAAACTGCAACCCTAAACAGGTCCTCATCCCTCACATGGTCTGTGAATATTTCATAACAAAATTTTATGAGAGGAAAGGGATAGACAAGGTCAACAATTTGGGCTTCGATGTCCATTAAAGGCTTGGCACTGATTCTTTTGACCTCATGGTTGTTAGGGGTTGCAGGTGTCACATGCTTCATCCCTTTGAATAAAATAGTAGTAAGAAAAAAATGAGGTTGGGGTGTGGGATACTTAGAGCCCATAGGGGAATGAAAAAGACTCGAGAGGGAGTTTGTGACCTTTGGGAGAGTGTACAGAGGAATACTGCATTATTGTCTAGGTGAGAGGCTCTTTGTCTGGGTTGAATGATCAATTTCAGGTGATAGATTTAGGGTTTTAGGTATTTTATGTAAGGACAAGGATGTATACCCAGGTGGAGGGAGATGGACATAGGACAAGGAGACATGTGACGGTCGCGAATTGGCTCGAGAGGATAGGGGACAAGCTCATGTGAAGAAGCAAGAAATTTTTCACTTCACCACTTGCTTACCCTTTACCGTTGTACCTGACGCCTGTGTCATTGGAGATTGAATAAGAGGAAGACACCTATCGGGTGGTCCCTACCTATTATGTTAGAGTGTTACATGGACCAGAGGAAACATTTGTCATGTGCCAAAATGGATCTAGACCATTCAATGGGCCATTGACCATTCAACCTCGGGGGCCTACAGTTCTTTTAACCCTTTCATACTTGTGCTGGAGTTGTGGATAGGTGCCAGCAAGTTTAGATCATGGGAGACCAAGGCCCTGAATTACATGGTTTATAAGTTGTGATCTACTTCGAACCATAAGTCTGAACCTTAGTTCATCACCTGAAGTGTTTTCTTTGACCTCGTCCCCTCCGGACATGCTATACTTAACCTTTATGGATTAGGATGTCTAACACAGACCTCACTTGACACCTTTAGAGAACAACATCTCATCTCTTATCTCTGAAGAAGCCTTAGTACCAGATAGAGATAACAGCGTCTCCACTTGGGGACGATGCATTGGATTCCAATCCGTCGTAAACCTACAATCTGGTAATTTCTTTCTTGGGCATAGATTTTTATTCAACAAACATTTTCTTTTTTTTATGAAAGCGAACATTTTAATAGAAAACTGGAAATTTCAAAGTATATTTACAATGTACACACCGATATTTACAATGTGTGAGAGAGGGGTACCTTTAATTTTGGAAATAGTGTTTGAGGAACTCACCATTGACTGGTAGTTCCAATGATTATCCTTCCAAATTCTTGAGCAGGTACATATTATTTCGTTTCTCTTATGAAATTTTGAATGCGCAAAACTATAGTGGGTAAAATTTCCCATGTTTTCCTTTGTCTTCCCTTGTGACATCCCATTGTGGAGCCAAATCACCTGGTTGTAAGTGTCGATGTTTGGATTTCTTGTCAAACAAAGATTTCATTTTTTGTTAATAGTTTTCCAATTTAGTCCCTACATGTTCCCTGTTCTCATGAAGTTCAACCAGTTGGTGTATCCTTCGAGTGATGGAATTTGGTTATTCCTATTCTTCCTGCAATAACTGTGCTATTGGAATTACCAACTTAATTGGGAAGATTGTTTCCTTACCATATACCAGCTTGAAGGGTGACTTTCCATTGGATTGTTTAGGAGTCATTTGGTTAGCCTAGAGAGTGAACTTCAATTGAATGTCTCGGTTTGTGTGATTCTCTACGATAGTTTTCCTGAGCACTCTCACCATCATTTTATTTGAGGATTTGGCTAAACCATTCCCTTGAGGATAATAGGTCATGGAGTGCCCAATTATGATATTAAATCTTTGACAGAAACTGATGAATTTAGTGGATTTAAAAACATGAGCATTGTCTGTGATGATCTTGGTAGGAAAACCAAAACGTGATAAGATGTTTTCCTCCATAAACTTGATCACCATGGACTCAATAGCATTTTGGACTAGGATGGATTCTACCCACTTCGTGAAATAATCCGTGGCAATTAATATCCACTTATGTTGTCCACTAGAAGGCAGGTTTATCCTGCCTATAAAATCTAGTCCCCATTGTCTAAAAGGTTCTTCCACATCTACTGGGATCAAGGGGAGAGGGTGATACTTTTTTCTTTTTATCAAATACTTGGAACTCCTCACATGCCCAGACCTATGAATGGACTTCTACAAAAAGTGTGGGCTAGTAGAATCTGGATTTGAGGATTTTCTGAGTAGTGCCCTTCTAACTGTAATGACATCCGAAAACCCCTCCATGAAATTCTTCAATCCCCTTGTGGGTTTCTCCTTCTACCAAGTATAATAACAAAATCCCCACATGGTCCTTCCAGTAGATTTGGCCATTAGATATTATAAAATTTTGAGTTTGCAGCGTCAACATTCAATATTTAGACTTGTCTAGTCCTTCCGGACACCTTAGAAATAAGAGATAATGGATGATATTTTTATACCAAGATGACATTTCATATTTGGCTTAGATTTTTTTTTGATGTTTTGACATCATTCTGTTGGACTTTTGTTTCACCTTCATTAGTTATTAAATTTATCCCCATCTCTTGGCAGTTGGATTCTGATAGGATCTTGGCCAGTCCCTAGACTTTTATGAGCTTAGTGGATTTTATGTCCAATTCATATTCTTGGATCTTAGCGATCCACCTTCCCCTTTTTCCCTTATTGTCCCCTTGCACTAGGATATCTTTGATTGTTGTTCTTAGGACATATGTTGTAATTTCATTCTGTAATACATATAATTTGAATGCCTTCAAATCTTTGACTAGTGCATAGGCCTGTTTCTCTGAGATGTTGTATTTCCATTCGGCATCCCTCAGGACTTGGCTAAAGAAGGAAATGGGCTACTCATAACCATCATTATTTTTTTTGTAATAGAACTACAACAATAGTATGCGGAGAAGCAAAAGAAAATATATAGAAAGGTGGTGAGTAGTCAGGGCTAACTAGTATTGGTGCTTCGGCAAAAGCCTCTTTGATCGTAGCCAAATATTCTCAAGTGACAGGACTCGATTTGACTTCATTTTCCTTTTTTAGAATATCTATAATACCCTTCACTATTTCTGCATAATTAGGTTAGAACCTTCTTAGAAAACTAAGTCTTCCCAAAAAATCTTGGATCTCTTTCTTTTTTTTGGGTAGGGGAATGTGACTAATGGTGTCTACTTGTTTAGGTTCAATTTTCGCTCCTTCTTGTGCCACTATGTGTCATAAAAAATTTCCTTCACTTAGGGAAAATTGAGATTTCTTCTGATTCAAAGTCAACCCATATCTCTTGCACTTTTCAAAGGTGAGTTTCAAGTGCATGATATGTTCTTCATCAGTCTTAGAAAACACTACGATATCATCCAAATATACCACCATGAAATTATCTTGTTCCCCCACAAGTTCTATGTCCATAACTCTTTGAAACATGGTTGTTGCTTTTATAAGACCAACAGGCATACGAGCATACATGAAAGTTCCCCAATGGGTGGTGAATGTCATTTTCTTCTGGTCATCTGGGTGCATTGCCACTTGATTGTAACCCGAGAACCTGTCCATCATGGACATTCTATATCCAACCACTTTCTCTAGTATGTAGTCCATCCTTGGAAGTGGGTAGTTATCTTTCAACGATGTCGTGTTAAGGTTCTGAAAATCCACACATAACTTTATTTCCCCATTCTTTTTCTAGAATGGGACTATGTTTTCTACCCACTCCGAATACCTTAGAGGCACTATGATTTTAGCTTGTAGAAGCTTCCTCACCTCGTTTTCAATAGAGGGGAGTAAGAGAGGATTAATTTTCATGAGCTTCTGTTTACACAGTTTCATTCCATTATTTAAAGGAATCTTATGATGGATAATATTGGTGTAAAATGTTTTCAAATCATCATAAGACCAAGCAAAACCATCTTTGTAGACTTTGAAGGGATTTAAATACCTTTTTTTATATCGCAAGGGGATTCCTTTTGATAATATGACCATCTAGGGTTCATCCTCTTAACCAATATTGCATTATTATACCTATTCATCTACCCCTAGAGATGTTGGTTTGGAGACTACATCATTCTTGTTAAATAATATATCTAGTGGAACTAGCCCATCAGGAATGGTATTTCCCTTCCGTTGTAGGACTCTATGTCCAGCCATTGTGTCTTCCCACGAGGTTGGTCCTTGGTCTACCTCTTTTTCCTCTTCTTGTTCAATAGTTGATCTAGTGAATTCCCCAACTACTTATATAAAGTGTTTGATCTATTTTTCGTCTTTGAACACATGTTAGTGCTTAACATTATCAGGTATAGAGGGTCTATGCCTGACATCCACCTCATACTTGAGAAGTGAATTTTGAGGAGGTTTGAAGTTTCTTGTTGCTATAGCAAGGGAATTAGCCATTTTGTTTCATTCCTTCGGTAGAAATTGAACAATAAAAACCTAGTGACGGATGAAATGGGAACTACTACCTCAAAACGGGTACTCAGGCCCAAAATCCCAAAAAAACATGAAAAAAACCCAAAAATTAAAATTGTTTATTCCATAACGATGTTTATTTTTTTAGGGTAAATTTTCAACATTTTTTTTTAAATGGAAGTAAAAACCATTTCTTTTTAATGCATGAAAAAAACATCCTTAAAAAAATTGTTTATTCTAGAATGATGCTTTTTTAAGGTAAATTTTCAACATTTTTTTTAAATGGAAATAAAAACCTTTTTTTTTTAGAAATGGATGAAAGAAACACTCTTAAATATTTTTTTTTTATCCTGGAATAACAAAAAAAAAAATCGGGTTACAATTTTGACATTTTTTAGCAATGGAGTTAAAGAGAAAAAATCCGGACTTTGAAAAACTATAAATTTCCAACAATTCTCATACATGATGTTAAAGATAAAATATCTTGACTCTAAAAAACCTTGAAATTGTAATTGTTTTCGACCATAGCATTAAAGATAAAATATCATGGGTTAGAAAAACATTAAGATCTTGACAATTTTTCAACCATGCAATTAAAGCCAAAGATTATGACTAAAAAAAACTCTCAAGTTTTCAAAATATTTCAAGCATGACATTATGAAATTTTTTTATGAAAAAAACTTTAAAGATGAACACTCGGGAGTAATTTATTTTTAAATGCAAAATATATAGCAATTTCAAAATCTTAGCCTAAGACAACATGGTACATTGCAATTTTTTTTTTATAAATCAACCATCAAATTGACATGCGATGTAGGTGAACTCGACCCATTGTAATGAAAACTTAAATACCAACCATGAAATTGAGACATTGTGGGGACAAAATCCATTCATTATAACAAAAATTTTAAAATCAACTATCAAATTACACATAATGGGATCAGGTTGTTAGACGAGCATCGACACAGACCTTGTAGGAAAAAAATTAAGATAAAAGCCAAAATAAAAATATGAACATATAAGGAAATAAAAGCGAAAAATACAAAAGAAAACAAAAATTAGATATTGAAGAAAAATAAAAACAATAGAAAAAAAAAACAAAAAAAATAATACAAAAGATATTTGTTTTTAATATTGATAAAATGAAAGTCCATAGGGTTTTGGATTGACGGTCAATGGGTGTATTGTTAAGGCACCACTTGCGATATGTCACTGGTTCAAATCCCAGTGGGTTCTTACCTACCAAAAAACAATATTGATAAAATGAAAAAACGATGAAAAAAACACAAAAAATAATAAAAAAAGAAAACAAAAAATCAAATATAGAAAAAAGGAAAAAAAGAAAAAAAACAGAAAAAAGAAGAACATATATTTTTTAAATAATAAAAAGAAATAAAGGATAAAAAAACCTTAAAAAATGACAAAAAAAATCAACTATAAAAAAAGGAAAAACCCTAAAAAAAATAACATAAAACTAACTTATAAATATAAAAAAATAAAAAAAATAAAATATCATAAAATAAGTAAAAAAAGAACAGAAATAAACATAATGTACAAAAAAAAATAAAAATTAACAAAATAAAAATAAAAACATTTTTTTTTAAATAATTTTTTTGTTTTAAATATTAATTTTTTATTCAAAACATTTAAAAAAAAATACATAATTAAAAAATTAAATTGAAAAAAGAAAAAAGAGAAAAACTAAATTAAGAAAGAACAATTAAAATAAAAAAATCAAACAACAAAATAAATAAAAAGCAAAAACAATTAAAAATATTAAATAAAGAAACATTAAAATTTAATTAAAATCCAATTAAAAGCAGATTAAAAATTAAATTTGATTAAGGAAACAATTAAAAAATATATATATATTTTTTTAAATAACAATTACTAAATACATGAGTTTGTCAGGGCGAAGCGGAGGCATTGCAATGGCGCACTAAGAAACTAAGGCTCCAGTTAAAACCTTCGACGGTGCATAGCCTTAACATGTAGTCTTCCAAGCTCAGACAAAAACATTGTCAGGACTAGCACTGTAGTTCTGAGCGCAAGGAATAATGAACAGTCCAATGGGAGAGGCATCAACGTCTCCCCCCAAAAATGATACCATGGAACCAACAGAGGGCGGAGCAGAGAATCGAGAGAAGTCTGAGGCACGACCTGAGCAGCAGAGGCAGAGGAATGAACAAGAAAATATGGTACAAGAGACAGAGGACAGGCAAGAAACATGAAGTCAAACGAAGCAAGCCTCATCTCCAACATGCATATCCATTGCTACAGAAAGGCACAAGATTGAGTTGCCTAGCCATTGAATCAATGCGCAAATACAATATATGAAAGATCACGCACTAATAGGCAAATTTATAGGTTTCTAGCTGACTGAAAAAGCCTGACAAGGCTGGATAATCTCGAAGTGGAAGCCAAAAGGTCATGTAACTCTATAGTTGGGCCCTAAAGGCTTCTTCACAGCCACTTTCAACTGCCTTGAAGATAGAAATAGGGTACTGGATGGAGGACCCTACTTCTTCAATGCAGCAAGCCTTTATCTATGAGACTGGGTAAAAAGATTTAACCCTGACAAAGAAGACTTTAGTTGGGGGCCAGTCTGGATCCGTATGTACTCGCTTCCACTAGAATACTTGGAAGAGGATTCTTTAAAATCCATCGGCAATGGCTTAGGCGATTTCATTAAGGCTGCGGAGGAAACTAAGCTTCGAAGATACACTTCATATGCATGGATCTGCGTCTACACGAAGTTGGTCCATGCGCTACCAAACACGGTAAGTCTACTGCATGATGAATTTGAATGGATTCAGCCGCTTGATTATGAACATGTACCCTTCCGTTGTAGGAGATGCTATGCTCACGATCACCTCTTTCGTGACTGTCCCTTAAACATGCCGCCTAGAAACATAGAAACTGGAAACAAATCTGATTCTGATGGATTCACCAAGATAGTTGGTCGGAAAAGGCATACTAAAAAACCCCCCTCAGTGCCCAAAACTATCGTTCCAGCCTCTGATTTTCCATCCTCAAGCAACAACTTTGATATCTTGACAAATCTAGAACAGCTTGATTCATATATGCCCAAGCGAGCAAAGACAAGCACAGATCCACACAATCATTCATCCACCATTCCTACCCACTCCAAGACAATTAATCCTTTCAATATCATCTCCTCTGAAAAGCCTACCTCAGATCTGCAAAACAACACCAACCCTGTTTAGCACAAAGTACTATGGTCCGAAAAGATAATGGAAATTGATGATATTCAGGCAGAACCTACTCAGTCTATCACCCAACAGGAAGAAGGCAATCATCAAAGCTCAATGGAAGAAGAACCAGAAAGCTTTGATCTTGGGGAAATAGCCATTTTCAGTCTTGAGCAAGCTTGCAAAAGGAAGGAGTTCAACACAATACCAAAAAGACAATTAGAGAATCTGGAAGGAGTGATCACATGAATGCATCAACATAACACTCTGCGCATACAAGGAGGCCGATGGGATGGAAAACATATCATCAAAGAGGGGAAGAAAAGAGGTAGGAAGACAAACTTACAACACACCATTTTAATTGGGGAAATGCTCGTGGAATCGGGTAGATGCTCTAAGTTGACCAAATATTATCGATCCCTACCTACCAGTCAACCATGAAGCTAATCTCAAGGAATGTAAGAGGACTTAACAATCCCGGGAAGTACATAATGATGAAGAACATGATATAGAAAGAACAACCATACATTATATTTATACAAGAAACATAATGTATCTCTAGTACTTTGGAATCCATACTATCCAAAGCCTGAGCAGGATGTCAAACAGTTATAGTTGATGCAACAGGTGCCTCGGGAGGGTTAGCCATAGCTTGGAACACTCAGCAAGTTTCCTTAACAAATTTTTATGCCTCTCATCACTTCAGACATGCAATGTTCCACATGATTGGCACCAACATACATGGGCATTTAACCAATGTTTACTTTCCATAGGAAAGTACACAAAAACTTAAGCTTTTAGAAACATTGAAAATTCTCAATGCTACAAGAACTCATCCACTCCAGTTAACAGGTGGTGACTTCAATATGATCACACAACTGGGGGAAAAATTGCGGGGTAGAAGAAAACTTGAAAAAGAAAGCAATGACTTCAAAGTCTATATTCAACAAAATAGACTAACATATTTACCTTTTGATAACGCCATCTTTACTTGGAACAACAAGAGATCTGGTACTCAGCAAATCGTATTTAGGTTGGATAGATTTCTAATTTCAAACAAATTTTTCCATCTTGGTGGCAACATATGTGCTTCAATCCTACCCCTAGCTAGATCGGATCATTGGCCCATCTCTCTACAATGGAAAAATCCAGGAAACTCAAATAGAAAACCCTTCAAGTTTGAAGTTTTTGGGCTCACCCACCCTGAGTTTAATATAGTAGTCAAAACAACATGGGAAAGTTTCATACCGAACGAAGGTTCTCTCATGTACCAATTCCAACAAATATTGAAGCATATTAAAAAAGAAATCAAAATCTGGAACTATACAATCTTTGGCAACATTTTTCAAGAGAAAAAAGCACTTGAACAGTGCATGGAAGAGCTACAACAAAAGATCATCCTAGAGGGCAGAACAGAGGAGCATGCTAGAAAAGAACAAATACTGATAACACAACTAGATGAAAGAAGCAGACAAGAGGAAATGCTATGGAGACAGAAATCCAAAATCAGATGGTTGAAAGAAGGGGAACGAAATACCAAGTTTTTTCACTGTACAACCATACAAAGAAGAATGAATAACACAATCTCTCACATTCAAAATTCATAGGGTGACAAAATGGAGAAACAGGAAGATATAGAGGAAGAGCTCACAAATCACTTCAAAATTGTTTATCAAGAGCACCACACAGATAAAAAGCAAGAAATAAATGAAATACTCAAGCATATTCCCAAACTCATCACGGAGCAGCATAATCAACTTCTCTTAAGATCAATCACCATCTTGGAGGTCGAAGAAGCTTCTAAACAACTGAAGGCTAGGAAAGCGCCAGGTCTTGATGGTTTCACGTCCAACTTTTACCACCACTTTTGGGATTTGATCAAAGTAAATGTCTGGAATGTGGTAGAAGAATCTAGAGTCATGCACTAGTTACTCCCTTCACTCAATGCAACCTTCATCACCCTTATTCCTAAAGTTGCTCAACCAAGCACTTCAGAGAAGTTCATGCCTATTACCCTTTGCAATGTTATCTATAATATTATCTCGAAAGTCACAGCCAATCGCCTCAAATCACTACTCCCTCTTCTCATCTCCCCAGAGTAATCTGGGTATGTCAAAGGTCGCCAAATTCTAGATGGCATTATTCTCACTCATGAAACCATCCACTCCCTCAAAAAAAGCAAACAGGCTGGAATGCTGCTAAAAATCGACCTTTCTGAAGCCTTTGATAAGCTCAGCTAGACTTATATAAAGAGCGTGCTAACAACCTTCAGATTCAGCCTGACCTAGGTAAGGTGGATAATGACCCTTGTCTCCTCCCCACTACGCTCTGTTCATGTTAATGGTATCCCCTCTAAACCGTATCACCCATCAAGGGGAATTCATCAAGGGGACCCTCTGTCCCCTTTTATTTTCATCATTATGGCTGAGGGTCTTGGCCGTCTCATAAAATGCTCTGCTCATTCTCATGATCTTAGAGGTCTCTCTGTCCATGGCTCCACCACTACTACACATCAACAATTTGTTGATGACAATATGCTCTTTGGTCACCCCTCTGTTAATGAAGCCAGAACCTTCAAAGTACTTCTAAACACATTCTCAACTACTTTCGGCACAACCATCAACACCACCAAATCTCAATTTTTTTTCTTCAACATCCCTATTACCACCCAAAGAATCATTGCTTGAATCATAGGCTTCCCTCAAGCCAAGCTTCCTTCTCAGTATTAGGAGCACCACTCATAGATTTCGCCTTAAAATATGTTTCCTGGCATCAACACTTGGAGAAAATGGACAGTCGGCTCTAGTCTTGGACCCATAGGACCCACAACATGGCAAGTAGATTAGTTTTGATTAAATCAGTCCTACAATCCATGCCCCTCTATTTGTTCTCTGTACTTGTTGCTCCGAAATGGGTTCTAAAGAGAATTAGGAATCTGCAACGTAACTTCTTATGGGTTTCTACGGGACAAAACAGAAAATGGGCCTTTGTCAAATGGGAGAAGGTTTGCAAGCATAAAAAGCAAGGGGTTCTTGGCTTGCACAATCCACAACACAACAACATCTTGATGGGAGCTAGAATATGGTGGTAATGGGTCTCTAGTCCACAGAAGCCATGGGTGGAATTATGGATAGAAAAGTATGCCAACAACCAACTGCAACCAAAACTAATAAGGATAACTACCATGCCCAAAGGATCTTTAATTTATAACGTGGCCAAGCAACACAAAGACATCATCCATTAGCATAGCCTCTGGGAGATAAGGGATGGGAGAACGTCGAGTTTTTGGACATATTCCTGGCAACAATAACCCAAAATTGTAGTACTCATACTAGGAACAAATCATAATAGAAATGACACTAATAAGGAGAACATTGCAGCACATTACTAGAATCCTAGCAATACACAGGGATTCAGGCAATGGAAACCGGTGGAGCAAATAGTACAGCAAGAAGCGGAAGCTTACAACTTTTGATGGTGCCTCCAAGGGAAACCCAGGCAAAGCAAGATTCAGAGACATACTCAGGAATCATGAGGGCCAACCCCTACTTCTATATTTTGGATCCATAGGATGGGACTGGAATAACTTGGTGGAACTGGAAGGACTATGGCAAGGCATGCAGCTAGCTAATAAACACAATTCTTATCCCACACTTATAGAAGTAGACACTCAAATCCTTCTCAACATGGCCACATTAATCCAACAAGGAAAAGTGGCTTCACGAGTTTCCCACAACTGGAGATTATTGGCTAGACTTGAAACTTTAGAGACTTGGATAAGAAATAGGAGAGTAATAACTTTTATGCATGTTAAAAGGGACAGTAACAAAATTGTTGATCTGTTAGAAAACATTGGAGTCGATTAGGACCAAATCCTACATTGCAGCCCTCTCAACGTCATCGATGATCGCAATCAACTACAAATTTTCACTGACCTGGTGCACAAGGAAGCTCAACCCCCAGATGCGGTTGTAATTTAACACAATTAACACTATGATATGGGGCGACGGTGCAATTAATGGCCACTTGGCCCCCTGCGACCATTCCAAAGCCAGCCTGATAAATCCTCATTGCACCTCGCAGGTGGCATTTAAATCCTGCTCAGGCCGAGGTGAATTCCTCTGCTGTATAACCATGGCACCGAGGATTCAACCAACTATTCTCCCCCTGTTGCATTGTTCCTACCTTCTGCAAACGGGAAAGCTGACTGAGAGAACCACTGCAAGCTGCAGATGCTGGCTTATTTGCTACTTGGACCTAGGTAATGGCTGCCACCATTCCCATACTCACCTCTACTCTTTAGCTCTACACCCTGGCTTCCTCAATTCCCCCCATCACTCTATAAATTGTGCTTAGCAGTCCTCTGTCATCTCTTCTTCCACCCCTTCAGACTTTGTTATAGTGCCTACCTCCAACATGGTGCGCCACCCCATGCGCAGCTGCCGTCGTAGCACACCAGGTGGTAGTTCCCACTCGTCTACTTCTCATGGACATAATTTGGCCTCTCCTGCATCCTCTGCTGAAAATCCCAGCCAATTCTGCGTTGCTGGTCACTATCCAGATACTAGAAGTGGCAGAGGAAGAGTTTGCCTCCTCTGCTCCAGATCTGTTGAGGCAACAATGCGCACTGCCACCTTCCCACTGCCTCAGCACCATGTCCTCCACACCACACAGTTCAGGTTCAGGAGTGACATTAATCACCTAGTCATTGTAGCCACTATCTCCATTTACATTTCTAAAGAGCCTAAGCCACAAACACCCTAACTACTTCCCTAGAGGAAACGAATAAAGCAGGTCCTAGCCGATATAGAGAGGACCCTAACAAGCTGAATGGTAATAGCGGTAGGCATAGAAGACGAGGAAAAGCCATTGTTGGCTGTTTGCATGAAGCTTCAGGAGCTCCTCGTGACATGTGGGTTGTCGATAGTAGTCTGGAGAATGTGTCGCACCCTCAGGATACAGATGGAAGCAAGGAGGGAGAGCGTCAGGCTGAGGAAGAGCGACAAGTGGACAACCCAGGTGACTTGGTGTGTCCCATCGTGGAGGAGCCCGCTCTGGATGACTTGGCATCACATGTCACTCCCGACAGGTGGCAGTTCACTTAGTTCTGGTTCTTGTTCTGTTTTGATTATGTGTCATTATGACTTTGTGCTGGCTAGTCCAGTCATAACCTTTTGAGGTATTTTTTGGGTGGTTTTACCCTATATTCAGGATGCTTTGCTGTTAGATGATAAAATGGCCTGCTCAAGAACTTCTGATTCAAAATTTTGGCTATATAATGGACTGGTTTCCCCTGTCTAGGGGCAGTGTCAGAATTTTCCATGATTGTTTGTTAATTCAAGCCAGTACCCTATACGGCTAGGCAACTATGTAATACTTTTTTGTATTATATCAATAGATTAACCTCATTTAGAAAAAAAAACAATTACTTAAAAAAAAAAGATAAAAAAGAAATTGCCACCCCCAGGGAGGGTTGGTTGCGATCCTGGGCAGGGAGGCATGCTGCACCTGGCCGATGCCTTGAATCAGCCAGCAACTGTAATGTGGGGTTGGCAATAGGTGTGGGTGGGGAGGTAGGCTGCATGCGACGCCTCCCCGCCCATGCTGGCGGCTAACCCCTTCCTGGGTGGCGAATTTGTTTTTTATTATTTTTTTTTTTAATAATTTTTTTTTTTTTTTTTTTTTTTTTTAAACTTGTTTTAAATTTTTTTATTTTTACTTTAATTTTTTTTTTTATTATATATATATTTTAATCTTTGTCTCTGTTCTTTTAATTTTATTTTTAGTTTTATGAATTTTTTTGTTTTTTAATTTAATTTTTTTAATATAATTCTTTTTTTAATTTAATTTTTATTTGTTTTTTCAATTTTATTTATTTTTTTTATATTTTGTTTAGATTTTTTTTTCAATTATTATTACTGTGGTTGTATTTTATTTCTTTTTTAATTTTAAATAGTGTGGAGTGTTTTTTTTTTTATTAATATTTCATTTTTTCTTTAAATTTTATGCCTTTTTTTGAAATATTTTCATTTTTATTTATTTTTAGTTACTCTTTATTTTTATTTTTTGTTTTGCAATTGAATTTGTTTTTTTTACATTTTTAGGGTGTTTTTTAGTTTACATATATAATATATATTATATATACTATTTAGTGTTTTGGTCATGTTTTAAATTTATTTTTATTTTTTTTTTTTTTTATCTTTTATTTTTTTTTTACGAACATGAAAATCACAAACATTTAAAAAAGGTGTTCATACTTGCAACATAAAAAAGAATAAGGTGTCAAAAATCAACCCTCTAAAAAAAAGTGGTTGATGTTGCATCACCACTTTTCAAAATCGGGCGATTTTTTTCTACCTCAAAAGGATGGGTACCAGTTCACCTTCTCGTTTGATTGGTAACTATGTTTAAAAGCCAAAATGAAGTTGTCTATTAAATCCCATACCTCACTCCTATAATTCCTCAATCTAGGGTGCTTAGCATGGCACTGATTTATGATCTACTTCATAACCAACTCAGAATCTCCATATATGGTTAAGCACTCAATATTCATGTTCCTTCTTATTTGCAGCCCAAGGAGCAATGCTTCATATTCAGCCAAATTGTTGGTTGCTTCAAATTCCATCTTAAATGAAAGCAGGATCAGACTTCTCTCAAGGGATACCGGCAATACCTCTGATCCATTTCATTCTTTGGAATTGGCCCCATCAAAGTATAATTTCCATACTTTAACTTTATATTTGTGTTGATTATCTAACTGGACCATCAGATGTACTTGTGTTTCTTTTGAGATGATCTAATATTCTTCTAGTAGCAGATAAGAAAGGTCATTTTGTTTCTTGTATAAAGGGGAATTCTTTGAGCCCTCAGCTTTAGTCACTGTTTTTACGAATTTTGACTCTTTGTTTAACCTTCTTTCTTCACCTCCAAAAGTGGGAATGGTGGCATAAGTCAGATCTAACTTGATAGAACCTCCCACTTTGGAACCCTAGGACATGGATAGGAGCATGCTGAATCGAGCATGGATATCTGCTACAACTATATCCATTACTACACTTTTTATAGGAATCTGAGCCATATTCACTACCACGTCTTTTATCATTCCCAATAATTTTACCCTCTTAGAGTCGAAGTAGTACAGGTCATTGTAAGGTCTGGTGATTTGTAAACCATATTGCTCCATCACATTTAAGGACATGAGGTTATGTGAGGCTCCATAGTCCAGCATATAGTTATGCAATAAGAGGTCATGAATCACTAGGGTCACATAGAAGGGTGGAGTGGAAGGATATATCTCTTCAACATGAGGCCTAAAAAACAGCCATTGGTATTTCCTCATGAAGGCTTCAACAATCACGAGACAGTACTAGAGTGGATGGAAGCATGAACTGAGAGACTAGGGGTTTATAAGTGGGTTGGTTTAGGAGTTCAATTAGAGGAATGAGGATTTTTACCTTTTCGAGTTCCCTCTGAAGAATGAACGAAGATTGGCCTTTATATATGTTTCCTAATTCTACCTCTCTTTCTTTTTCATAGGTAGATTTTACCAATTCTTCAGATCTACTGCCTTCCTTAACTAAAGCGGATTTTATCTTGGATGTGTTAGGATCTAACTTCCCTTTCCCTTTATCAGGTGATGGGGGAATATCTTGGGGAGAAACTCCCTCTTGTTGTTTAGGTTCCTTTAACCTCTCTCTTGAGGATCTAAGATCATACCTCCAATGTAGTTATGCTTGCATGAAATCAAAAAATTGTTTACAATGGTCAACTATGTCCTCCTCATTCACTATTGCATCCCTCTCATGACTTGTCTTGTGATGAATTATGTTTTATTGTTCCCCTTCTGAAAAGGATGAGTACAAGTTACCCTACATCTGATGGGTGTATTGTGGTTGTTCATTTGGGTCATCCTCTATGTATAATGGAGGAGTAATCTAGCCAAGCTGATCTTTTCCTTCCCGTTGTAATATCTGCAAAGGCGGTCTCCTGTATTATGGATTATAGCCTTGATTGGGGCCCTGATCAATCTGTTTATCAATACATTTGTTCTCTAGCTCAAGATTCACTAACTTGTGTGATGAATTCTTAATCAATTTATCCATTTCTTCCCACTTTAGTTCGTGCGATTCTCTAGTCTGGCTAGAGGAGGATGTTTCCTCTTTTCCATTTTTCTTTTCAACATGATCATTATTTCCTCTAGACTTCCCTATCAAGGTGAAATTTGCCTCTACCTCAAGGGCATCAACCTGGAGTTGATCCAACGTGCGAGACTTCCTCTCTCTCAGAGTTAAACCAAATTCTGACTCAAATTCTCCCACAAATACCATGTAGGTAGCAGCCTGAGGAGGTTTTATCTCAATAGGCAGGTTGTCATACTACTTCTTGAACCTTTTTATAAATTCTAAGATATCTTATTCTCACTTCTTCTTTAAAACATTGAATTCTATGAGGACATATTCATGATCTCTCTTTTCATCCCACTTCTGTGTGAAAGAGTTTTCAAGCTCTTCCCAAGTGGTGATGGAAGCATTAGGCAAGCCTTCAAACTATTTTCTAGTTTTGCGATCAAGGGATTGAACAAAAAGCCTCAAGATGGCATCTAATTGTCCTACATTTAAATTCTCTGCAAAGGTATAGAAGGTTCCGATATGTCTCTGTGTCATGTTCTTGTCCTCGCCATTCAACCTGGGGTAGAATTTTTAGGTAGTCTTGAGGAATGGCACTCAAGGGTTGGGGCAAGTCAAGAGGAGCATAGTTATTCAGTAAGAAGACTGAGACTGCCATCTGTATTAATGGGAGTGGAGTGATATTTCCTAGAGGTACTTCGGTTAAGATAACAATAGTGGGAGTATCTAAATTGGGAACAGTGGAATTGAAAGTGTGTTGAATATGGTTGTTATTGAGGATGGCTTTACCTTTTCCAATCTTTAGAGGAGGAGGAAATGAAACAAACCAAGTTGTAACTGAGACTTCTTCTTCCTTAAATTATGATGGGACAATATGATGTCCTAGATCATCTTTTGTAGGATATACTATGGCCTTAGGAGTAAAATCTAAATAATGAATGATGGCATGTTGAGAACTAGATGAGGAGGCTTGAAATAATGACGAAACAGTGGCATTAATAGCAGGGGTTTTCTCCTTCTAGGCTATTTTGAAAATTAGTTTCTCTGGCTCAGATACAGAAGGAGTTCTCTGTTGAGAGGTATATGGACAAGTGTGCGGATTTCTAAAAGCTAGGATGATAAGTGAGATTATGATTTGTGGAGTCGCCAAGGTAATGAACATGCAATAGAGACTTCTTTTATCACCTTGACAAAGAGTGCCTCAATGTCATATACTAGGGGAAAAATCCTCTAATATGTTCCTTGGAAATGATGCCAAAAGATGTTGTTAATTCTAGAGATAACCTCTGATTGCTATGAGACCAGTGCCTAGAACATCTAGATCTTAGATGTCTATGACAATTCTTCAAAGAATGGAGACATCATATATAGCTTCCCTTATCATATTATATATATATATATGTGTGTGTGTGTGTGTGTGTGTGTGTGTGTGTGTGTGTGTTGTGTGTGTGTGT
The DNA here is from genome assembly GCA_000404065.3 of Pinus taeda. Lineage (NCBI taxonomy): Eukaryota > Viridiplantae > Streptophyta > Pinopsida > Pinales > Pinaceae > Pinus > Pinus taeda. The sequence goes on along the minus strand of APFE031051735.1, from coordinate 56,965 downwards.
GTGTGTGTGTGTATGTGTATATGTGTATACATATATATACATATATATATATATACACATATATCTATATATTATTATATATATATATATATATATATTATATATATATATATATATATATTATATATATATATATATATTATATATATATATATATATGAAACACATGATTGGTTCAATAATCAAAGAAAGACATAATCCATATATTTCTTTGTACATTCACATATACATATAGTACCTAGAAACATTAACGATAAATTGAGGAGGCCAAACAAATCAAGGATTTACAGATCAATTACTCTAGAAGTGATATTAAAGCAGATAAAAGAGAAATAATAAACCATCACGTAAAGCTCAAGATATCAAGAATTCTACACTTTTCTGAGTTCGGAAAGACATAATGGATCAACAAGGAATTAATGAGATCATTCATGGAGTGCAATTAAAGAGTTAGCATCTGAGGGCTCATACAAGAATTTGCACTAAAATCTTAATTCACATGAATCTGTAAGAACACACGAAACATATATGTCAACTACATGATGTGAAAGAAGAGAAGAACATGAACATAATAGAATTGCAATAGAGAGAAAACATATTGTAATCCTGGAACGAAGGAATCACCACGATTTTCATTAATAATGTGAGAGATACATTCTAGAAAACATAGAGACATTCTAAAAAATAACATACAATTTCTTTCATCAAATTCTGAACCCTTTTTCCCTTTTTAGGAACATATATATACAAAGACCTTAAAAAATAGGTCGTTAAAGAAATATTCCTTCTTGATCTTTGCCATCATCAGAAAAATCACGTATCAAAATTAGAGCATTTGAAAAGGCACATCCCTCTTAACCATAATATAATGTCTTGTTATAAGATTAGTAAACATAAGTTAAAAATAACTAAAAAGTAAAATCGAAGGCCATAATTGGTGCAATAAACATGATCTTCAGGGATGAAAAGAAGACATGGATGCTTGTTGTGAAGCTATAGAATCATGTGGATGAACCATTTGAAGCATTGGAGGGTTGGATACTCGCATTGTTGCTACATAGATGGAGGAGGAGGTGGAATAGAGTTGAATTACCGATAGTGAAGTCTGAGATTAATCATCCCTGCATAATCAAGTTTATGTTGAGGGATACCCTTAACCATCTCGAGAAGGTGAAATTATTTCTCTAAGAAGTTTGTTATGGTTGTTCCTTTAAGGACTGATGTTTTTTTAGGAAATGCACCTCTCCTAGTCTTAATCTCAGTCATTTTCTGGTTGTAGAATTCCTATGTGCGCAATTTTCCATTAGATCACCACCAGTCAGGGAACCCAGCTTCGAGAAGATGATTGAACTTGAAATCAAAGTTTCCCACCTCTTTCTGTAGCTTTGCCAAACTTTTTTTTGCTTTAGCCTTGGCTTCTTCATTTGAGATAACCTTGGAAATCTCTACTACTTCCATTCTATCAGATATGTCAAGTGGCCTTAACTCCTCGATTGTTCTCTCAGTCAAGAACTGAATATACTTCTTAACATTGTTGGAAATAATACTGAGAAGGGGGGTGAATCAGTATTATTAAGGTAATTATTCCTTTTTCAAAAACAACTGATATACGCTACTTTAGTTTAATTAACCTCCATATATACGCGATTATGCAGAAGGAAACCCGCATATACAAAGTAAGCTTTTACTTTACTTAATCTTTCTGATGATGATTGTTGATCTGTAATGTAGAATCAAATAACAGTAACCAGAGACAGAAAAACAGAGCAGAGAAACATTCACACACAAGAACACAAGATATAAGGTGGAAACCCAATGTGGGTGAAAACCACCTACTGCAATTCGTCTCTATCTTCTTTTCAATTAGAAACTTCTTTTACAATATACTGGTGTAGTGTTTTAACTAGTATGCAGTCTGCAACCTGCAGAGAGCTACAACCCTCTCTCGTTTTCCAGGCTCTCCTGGAAGGGAGCTACAACCCCCTTTGCTCTTGCACTTGCCAAGATACTAGTACGTAGGTGCTGGCCTACAGAAGGCTACAACCTTCTCTTTCTTCCAGGCACCATGTTTCATCAATTTTCAGAATGGATCCATGAACATCAAACAATCATCAAGAAATTCTTCATCAACCAAACTCCTTTTCACCAACTAGATCTGAAATTAAGTAGATACTTCTCTGCCAGCTGTACCCAAAACACAGTGCCAGAAACCACACAACAGAACCCAGAACACAGCAGCAA
>APFE031051735.1:27884-48957 GCA_000404065.3 Pinus taeda | reverse complement strand
AGCTAAAATGTTTAACATACATTAAATTACAACATCCATTTTTACTCTTGATCAGATCAAATATTTTTTCACTCTATGCTAGTTTTGCATATCATGATATTTGATACCTCTCGGGGGTTAGTAGATCCAGAGTAAATATGGATCTATTCTTGTTTAATTCCCCCATTTAAATAGGCTACATTCCAAGTGAATACCATGTGCCATTTTGGTGCATACCATGGGTCAATACCATGTGCCATTTTTATTTTTATTAATACTAATATTAGGGTAAATAATGATTTTTTACATGGTATTAATATAAAAAAAAAATAAAAAAATGTTTTATTTGTTTACCATACATCTCGTTTATTTATATTTTTATTAATTTACCATACCATTCATAAATACAAGGTGACTTATGGAGTAAATATAAAAAAATGTTTTATTTGTTTACCATACCTCTCGCTTATTTATATTTTTATTAATTTACCATACCTCTTTTACAAATATGGTATTTGGCCCATAGGAAATGGAAGGTTGTAACTCCTAATTTCAACGGCTAAATTTACCTTTTTTACCCTCTCCCTTAAAATAAGGTGGGCTATTTGAGGTGATTTGTAAAAATGTACTATGATACAAAATATTCACCCACTAAAAATTTAAAACCCCTTAATTTCGCCAAAGGGAGAACATTCACCCCTAAAATCACCTCTAATTATAGTTTCTACTTCCATCCATTCTTGAAGAAAATTTGGAAGATTTTACCTGTGACTGATTGTAGCTTCTACTTGTCCTTAAGGTAACATGCCCCTGATTTTCTTGATAGTCTTTGTTCATTCTTGAAGAAGAATGTCCCTGATTTACCTGGTGATTCTTATTAGGCCTTTGCTCACTTCTTCTTGCTGCATCAAGATAACTTTTAGAGGTGGAAGCTTGAGATGTTTCTCCATTATACCCCAGACCTGTCTTGATTAGGGGGGAACGTTGCACACTGATAATCTCATCCAGGGTTTCAGATCCTTTAACAAATTTAAGATTAAGAGCCTTTGTTTTCTCAATTTCTTTTCTAAGGCCAACAATTTCACATTCTAACTTCTCAAGAGATTTTTCTTTCTCATCAAGTTGAGATTGTAGAGAGTCAATGATCATGTTACTTTCATCCAAACATCTTTTGAGTCTAGTAATTTCATCATAAAAACCATTGTCATCTATAGCATCCATGTAATCATCATCTTCAAATGCCATTAAAAGCTTATAGTGGTTACCTCATTCATCTTCATCGCTATTTGATAGTCCATCACTATCTTCATGAGTGTAGTAGCTTTTCTTATTTGTATTTTTTTTCTTGTTCCATCTGACAGGTTCCTTCCCCTTTCCAATCTTATCTTTGTGAGGATGTTTGGTAGCATAGTGACCTACTCTTCCACAAGCAAAGCATTTGAATGGTAACTTACCTCTGAAACGTCCAGTGCCTCGTTGAAGATTTTTGACAAAATTTGATTCTTCTTCTTCTTCTTATATGTGTTCAGACTCATAGTAGTTTTGTTTGCCAGAAGCCTTGAAGGCAACTTCTCTCCTGTCTGATGGTCCACCTTTCCTCATTTCATAACCAGTTAGAATTCCATGCAACTGTGACATTTTAAGGTCTTGAAGCTTCTCTTTTTCTTCTATAGTAGAAACTTTAGATTCAAACCTAGGGGACAAGGATCTTAGAACTTTTTCAGCTACAACAGCCTCCTTTACTTCTTCACCCAAATTTTTCATACAATTTACAATCTCATCTACACGAAGAAAGTAGTTAGCCACACCTTTTACCTGTTCATCTCCCTCATAGCTCAGAACAATCTTGTCCCATATTTCCTTAGCTGATTTATACTGCATGACTTTGACAAATTCAGATTGTGATAAACATCCCAATAGTGTATTGACCGCCTTTGCATTCATTTCATATTTCTTATTTTCAGTTGGATCTGTGGGAGTTGATGCTGGAAAGGTATATCCTGTATCTATGATATCCCATACTTCAGTACCCAGAGATTGAAGATAGGCAGTAACTCTTACCTTCCAATATACGAAGTTTCTCCCGTCAAAAACTGGTGGCCTGATTGATGCTTCCCTCTCGTAGTTGCTCATGATGAAAGATCTTCCTTCAAGCGATTAATATTCTTCAGAAGGACTTGCTCTGATACCAATTGTTGGAAATAATACTGAGAGGGGGGGGGGGGGGGTGAATCAATATTATTAAGGTAATTATTCCTTTTTCAAAAACAATTGATATACGCTACTTTAGTTTAATTAACCTGCGTATATACGCGATTATGCAGAAGGAAACCCACGTATACAAAGTAAGCTTTTACTTTACTTAATCTTTCTGATGATGATTGTTGATCTGTAATATAGAATCAAATAACAGTAACCAGAGACAGAAAAACAGAGCAGAGAAACACTCACACACAAGAACACAAGATATAAGGTGGCAACCCAATGTGGGTGAAAACCACCTGTTGCAATTCGTCTCTATCTTCTTTTCAATTAGAAACTTCTTTTACAATATACTGGTGCAATGTTTTAACCAGTATGCAGGCTGCAACCTACAGAGAGCTACAACCCTCTCTTGTTTTCCAAGCTCTCCTGGAAGGGAGCTACAACCCCCTTTGCTCTTACACTAGCCAAGATACTAGTATGTAGGTGCTGGCCTACAGAAGGATATAACCTTCTCTTTCTTCCAGGGACCACGTTTCATCAATTTTCAAACTGGATCCATGAACATCAAACAATCATCAAGAATCAATCAATCTCCTTTTCACAAATTAGATTTGAATCAAGTAGATATTCTCCTTACAGTTGTACCCAAAACACAGTACCAGAAACCATACACCAGAAAGCAGAACCCAGAACACAGCAGCAATAGTCAGAAGCAGCTAGATCACAACTTATATTATATACGCTATTTCAGCAGTCTGAAACTAGCGTGCATACGCTTTTGCGTATGGAACAACCTGCATATACGCCCCTTTACTTCACTGGAACTGCGTGTATACGCGTCTTCGCCTTACTGAACCTACATATAGATATTACGAAGGATAATTCACTCTTTCAACTATTCAATCATTAATTAACCCAGATTACCAGATAGATCAAGCAAGTGTCACATCTAGAAGATCAAAATCATACAATGATACTATCGTTCAAGCTTAAAGATTATGACCCATGAATAGAACTTATCCTTCCCTTTACGCTAAAGTTCCTCCTTCCTTCAGATCCAAATCTGCATCACCACCCAATATACCAGCTCTAACACTTTTCAAATCTTCAATTATGATTCAGATAATAATTTGTCACAAAATCTCCTTCCTCTTTTATAGCCTTAGGCCTTCCCCAATACCATGGTCCAAAACCATAACATTTCAATACCATGAACCCAAAACTAGGGATCAACACATCTGATGAGACGCCATGGTCTGAAACATAGGTTCAAGTTCCAAGATCTAACTGCCATGGACCAAAAGAATGATCCCCAACATATACGCATCTTTGTAATGTATAACACACGTGTATGCATGCCTTTGTCTAGATGAACCTGCGTATATGTCTTTTTTCTTCTTTCTAAGTGCCTGAACTGATATTTGTTACCAAAGAAGGTTGCCATCAAGGACAACACTTGTGCCATAGCTCCAAACCTGAGCCATAATGCCAACAAACATATTGTGAGTTTGTGATATTGGTTTGCTTGTAATTCTGGAGAGAATGGGAATATTCAATGTAGAGCTTCTTTTGATCACCTGTCAAAGCTATTTCCTTCCAGATTTGGTCAATCTCAAGGATGATCTTGTCCCACACCACCTGTGTGGCTTCGATAAGGGCCAAATTTCCTTTGATTCTGGTCTTCAGCTCCTTGTTTTCTTGGGTTTCACTCTGTAAATCCCTTGAGAGCTTATCTATGTTTGCATTTACCACTTGGAGTTGTTTCTCTTTTTGGGTTACCTAAATATTGGCTACATCCAATTCCCCCTAAACTTTTATCAACTCATCATCAGAAAGTTTCAACTTTGTTAATGCCTTTGTAAGGTGGTCGGTGGGTTTTTGAGGATCATTGTGGGCGAGTACTATACAAACATGAGAAGTGATCCGGTTATGTAAATATGCCACTGTCAGTTACAAGGTAGCAAATTTGTCTCTGCTCTTGTTTAGCTTTTGCATTATCACCTCTTTTTCCTTTTCTCTTCGGATTAATTCAGGGGTTTGAATATGCTCCCCCCCAGGAATATTTAGTTTTTGCCTCAACTCTAGATTCTCCTTCTTGGTGTGTTACACCACATTTTGTCATTGTTCCTGTACACCCCATTCCTCGATCCTAGAGGACCTCTATAGTGAACCCTACATGCTTTCCCATCATGAAGAGACTCCCATTATCTCCATATTCATGAGTAGAACATTTCCCTTTTACATCATTTCTCAAGAATCTTCCTTTTACCCCAGTTTACAAGACCAACACTTATGACCCATTTCCTCCTCGCACTGATTTGTAGAATCTAAAACTCAGCCTAGCATCATACGATGCAAATGGGCCTTTTCTCAATTGCGTCGATCCTCTTTCGGAATTTTTTTTAAATATGGAGTCAAATCTTCCAGGTCTATAAGCTTCGAAACAGAAGTATGGTAAATGGCTGGGCTAGATGGAGCTGAGGAAGTCAGTTTCGGCTCCTTTCCCCTATTAAGATGGAAGAAACCAAATAAATAAGTCCTCTCCCATCATAAGAAGAACTATCTCCCCTCCATCAAAGCTATATAAACTCCTCCTTTTCCAAGCTAAAATAGTCTTAGTCTTTTTGGAGCTTGAATAACCAATAAGATATCTATAGCTTGTAGCTTTCTAGTTTATGTTTATCGAGGGAGAATAGTGTGTTTGGTTTGGTTTGGAACTAGAGGGAAGAAGCCTTAAAACTTCCATTATTGGGGCTATCCATGAGATGCTAGAAGAGGTGTGGGAACCCAAATATGTTTGAGGAGACCTCCAACAACAAGGGTTTGGTTGTAATCTCTTTCTAAACTTATATAAATACAACTATTGATTTATTTCCTACATTAAGTGTTAGCTTACATTTGATGGCTTAAGATTACTTGACCTTTTAAGTAGGCTAAATGCAATTTGTATGCTATCACGTTTGTTGTTGTTGTTTGTTTTCTTGTTTTAGGTATTTGAAGGAAGGAAACAAAAACTAGCTGGAATAAGGAAGGAGGATCATCACCAGGTAGAATAACATTCTAAGAAGTAGGCCCTCTTATTTGATTCTAGCCTAAGGAAGTTTTCACTAGATTGTTTGTTTGTGGCTAGACCTGCTCTCTCGAGCTAGAGGAATTGTCTTTATCCACATCAAGAATTTACCTACGTCACAAATTGGCGACTCCACTATGGACGCCATCCTCTCGTTTGATTGATTTTCATTTCATGGTTTGTGTGAACTTTTGTAGTATCACCTCTTCCCTTTGGGTTTCTATGCTGTTCCTAGTTTATTGCTCTGAGTTTGAAATTTACAATGGCAGGTTTGGTTTTGGCCTTTGAATTTTTTTTTCTTGAAATCCTTAGTCAGCACAATTAATTTTCTGATAGTTGCACCATCCCCCCTTATGGCGCTCATTGTTAGTTAGGCAATCACCCCAATTCCTGTAGGTGAAGATTAGGTTTTCTCCTGGATCACAACGAGTGTCTTGCTCTCTTAATTTATGCCTCTTAGCCTTTTTTGCCTGTGTTTTCCCGGATTGGAAAGCTTCATTAGCTTGGTTTGTGTGCTTGTTTGGTTTCTTTTCCTTGATTTTTTAAGTCTTTAGATGTTTAGTGGCCCTAAGGCATCTAGGTCATCATCATTTCAGCTATTAGTTTGCTCATCAAGTCAAGTTGTTGGTTAGCTACTCCATGCATTTTATTTTTTTAAGTCCTTTTATGGCTTTGATTTGAATTAAACAAGTTTTAAAAGTTTCATTTGTTCTTCTCTTGATTAAACGTCTCTTTTCGGGCATAGATTCCATTGCTCATCTTGTTTTTGGATGAGTCTTTGTGTCATTGGTTTGGAAAGAGTTCTTTTTTTGTGATTTGTATTTGATTGATGTTGATTGCTTGCAAATTTTCATTGAAGTGTGTCTGAAAAATTCTCCTATCATTCCATTTAAAATACATAATTATAGTTTGCGAAATCAATATGTTACATTAACTAGCATCATTGAGAACTAGAGTGGCATCATCATTTGCATTCGAAAAGAAATGAATTCTCTTTAGTGTTGAAACGATTAATTGAAGTGCATTTGATAGGAAAGATAGGAAGTGGAAAGAAATTTCATTATTTTGTTTTCAAAATAAAAGTAGTGAAAGGGTCATCTTGTTTTCAGTTGCTTGTTTGTTGCATTGATTGGTTTCTCTACTCTCATTAGTGTAGATGTTCATTGAATTGAAATTGTTTTGTTTGATTTAGCTGCATATAGGAGTTTTTTCGAGTCACATCAATAAGGCCTGAAAACTGAGACATAATTTCAAGATAAACTTTAAAGTATATTCAATTAACCTAAGGAACATTTGAAACTTAATGCTCACTTTTAGAGGGTCTAGGCTAGAGATGTGTTTTCGCATCTTTAAACGTAGCAGTTGTCATTCGCTTCAGCACTAGACAATGATAGTACAGACTTGTGCTCCCCATACATCTCGTATATAAAGGGAGACCCCACTAGTTTTTCACTCCTTTATCCATTGGAAGTTGAGTCTGCCACCTTGTAAACATGAGACACCGAACACAACATTTCGGGAGATTGTCTGCCTGTACTTATCAGTTCGTCGGGATGTATTCTATAGTTCACAGTTACCTGGTAATCCTTTTTGCCTATATTATCCTGTGTAGTCATTTTAATCTTTTTGACTCCCTAGATATAAAAGATCACCAAGCTCTTGTCCTTTCAAGCTTGTTTCAAACCGAAAGTGATAGAGTCATCATTACTTTTTCTTGACTCTTAAAACATGAAAAAGCACCAGTTTTTTCCAGCGTCTTAAATTTTTTTTCCCACCATCATATAACATTTTTTTAGACTTTTTATGGACCACATCACGAGTATACCTTTAAATACACTTTAAAAACCCAAAAATTGATCTCTCTTTCCTTATTGTTTGAGACGAAGTCACTGTGGTTGAACCATTAGGTTCACCGAAATCCTCTTCCTCTCCTCTGTCTGAAAGATCATCTGAGGAGCCTCTCCCTAAACTTCCATAGTCACTTGAGGATCAAGGTGTTGAACTTGGAATTGTTCTAAACATTCAACCTTTATCATCACATCCTCCTCCTCCCTCAGATGCTAGGTCACCTTATGAATCTATCCCAGGATCTCTAGATAATCCTATCCAAACTCCCAAGATTCCACCGAATTCTAAAGGTCAACTAGGACTTGTTTTTTATCCCTTGAATCCTTTGTTCAACCCTTTTGTGATATCACTACAATGTCCATACAATTTGTATGGTCGGCCAGGTATCCCTTTGGAATTATCCCCTCAAACATCTTCGGTTGTCCATCATTGTTTGTTTCCACCGATGGAATCAGAAGGCGAGATCCCAGTCTTCTCTCCGGGTCACTCAGAGGTGTCAGCTACACAAACTCCTCACATTATCGATGAGCAGGGATATCCATTCCCTCCTAAAGGTTTCCCTTACACCAGAAACATTTTGACCAGTGTTTATCCTGAGTTACCTTGTGATTACGTTTTGTTAGCTTAGTTGGTGATGGCCACCCCTAGTGCCTCGTCATTATATCACAACCCTATCTCGTCTGGCACTATGCCCACCTCAAGTCTATTCATTCAGAACTCGACCTCTCAGTTGATGGTGCATTTTGTAGTCACTTCAACTTCGGTGCAACCAACCATTGCAAATCCAATTGTTTCATCGGTCCAAGTTACTCATCGGATTCAATCAACGATTTGAAGTCAAATCTCTATTAGTTCTTCAATCCCTCCAGTAAGTGGAAAGGTCGTGCCACCACCTAGGGGACAAAATCTAAATGTTTTTATGATGTATGGCATAACCAATGAGAGTGGCTCACAAGCTCACATGGTTGGAATGAACTAGCCCTCTTCCGGTGTTATTCTAAACCCTGCTAGTCCTCCTGGATCAAGTAATGTCGAGTACCAACATTTGAACCAATAGCCTTATTTGGCTTAGGTTCAATAGCAACCTCCTTTTGTTCCACATGGTTCACAAGCGATGGTCCATCTGCCTTACGTCCCTCAAGATGGACCTTATGTTTAGCCTAGTCCATCCATTGCGCCTGGTAGATATGGCTAGATATAGTTTGGGAACTCTTAGGAAACTGTCCAAGTACCCTCGCAACAACAAGGAAAACTTTTGGAGCAACAAGGGAAACGTTTACAGCAGCGAGAGCCATCCTTGTAGCAGCAAGGGCAGAAAATGTAGAAACAAGGAAAATTGCAACAAGAACAAGGGAAACCTTTGCAACAGTTGCAAAATTCCTTGTAGCCACAGATGCAGTATGTTCCTTCACCCTCTGAGCCTATGTCTTTGCAGGTCAACCTCTGCAACCGTAGGGATAACCTTTGCAACTGTAAGGTCAACCCCGGTAGTAGCAACGCTTGTACTCACATCAACAGGGTCAACCTTTGCAAGGGTAAGGTCAAGGTCAAGTGTTGCAGCAGCAGGCCCAAAATCCTTATGTCCAAGGGAAATAGGTTCAGAATCCTTATGTCCAAGGGTAGTAGGTGTAATATCCTTATGTCTAAGGGAAACAGGTCCAGAATCCTTATGTCCAAGGATAGCAGGTGCAAAACCCTTATATCCAAGGGCAACAGGTTCAACACCCTTACGCCCAGGGGCAGCAGGTGAAAAATCCATATGTCCAAGGTCAAATGGCTCAACAACTTTTCAACCCGTATGTTTCTTATCAGTAGCCTATGGATGGATAGTTTGAAGGCTATCAAGGTCAGAATCCTCCCTTCAGGCAAGGTAACCTATAGTGGCGGGAAAATCAAATGCTATCTGGACAAAACCATCCACTATGGGGAAATAAATCCTTACCAACAAGGATTGGTTCTGCAATTTGGGCCCGATCATATGCCTGAAATGCCTTTCAATACCTAATTATCATTCTTAACCACATTGGAGTTTCTAGATGTGTCTAGACTCATGAAGGATCCTATTCTTCATTCACCATACTAGCCTCCGGTTCTGTCCAAGATTCCGAGTGATTGTCTGAAGTTTGAAGGAAAAGCAAAGGAGGATCCACAAGCCCACATGATGACAAATCACCTCTAGTGCTCCTCAAATTTGTACGTTGATGATTCCATTCATCCTCGTCTTTTCCAATGAACTCTCATAGGTGCTACAACCAAGTGGTGCATTGAACTGCCTCGAAGTACCTATCATGACTTTAACACTCTCACTATGGCCTTTCTCACACATTTCCAACTATGGGTTCACTATGAAACTGGAACCCATCTGCTAACGTCACTCAAGCAAGACACTACGACCCATATCTTTGATCACATCCATGAATGGAGATGTCAGCGTCGCCTGATCAAGATTGGGATTGCTGATCAGTTGTTGACTAAATGATTCCCCAAATCATTTGTCAGCAAAATTTTTCAAAACATTGCTATGCGTGGGTATGTCACTGAGGAACAAGCCATTGCACATGCCCAGTATCTAGACCTTGTCTATTCACAATCTGGAACATTATATGATATGTTACCCAATGCACCCAGACCATCATCTAATCTGACGACATCAAAGTCTCCAACTACAACTCCAGTTGATGGAGTAATTGGTTTAGTGCCCTAGACCTGCACACAATCTTCTTCCAAGTAGGAGTTAGTCTCAAACATTGCTACCAAATATTCCTCTCTAAATTTACCTAGTCCTGGTAAAAGCTGAGAGGTTCACAATGTCTGGTCTACCACAGCGGACAAATCCTCTAAAGGTAAAAAAGAAGGGCAAAGGGAAGGGTAAAGCCAATGCCCTAAAACATGTCCCTCCTAAGTCGTTTGTTTGTCATGCTTCTCAATGGAGGTCCAAGTATCTATGCCTCATCTATGAGGAGGATCACTATACTAAATATTATCCCCAACAATCTAAAGTTATTCATTTGCTCAAAGGGAGCCCCGCTATCATCAAAGAGCCCTTTCCATCTCAGCAAACCCAAATGGTAAACCAGACTCAGTCATCTTGTTCCTTAGGTTCCCAAGTGTTCATGATGAATATGCCTATCAATGTGGCTACCAGATCAAAAGATTATCAAACACCTACCCCGACATCAGGGAAAGAGAAAGAAATTACCCCTTCTACCTCCGTCCTGTCAAGTTATGGTCCTCTACATATAGAGCGACCTAATCCTGATTCCGCCATTCAACCACCTTCTCGAGGTGTGCCGTGAAAGTCCTCGTACAATCCGAATTCTCGTGCCACTCATCATTGTAATATTATTTAGGATTTGGCTCAGGTGCCTTCAGCTATGTCTACTCTCGAGGTCCTTTAAAGTTGTCCATCTCAACAGAAAGCTTTACTATCGGTTATTGGAGATATTGATCCAACTGACTCTAAGCTCATTTGTTTTGATCTACAAAACCACATTCCACATTTACCTCATTAGACTTCCTTTCTCATTCAGGTCATCATAAATGAGAAAACCATTCACAGGACCGTCATTGATGAAGGTGCTTCTACCTGCATCATATCTATCACTTGTTGGAAGGAAATTAGTTCTCCTACCTTCAACCAATCATCTAACACTCTGGAAGAATTTGATGGGTGTGATTATCAACCATAGAATTCCCTTCCTAACCTTGCCATTACTTTGGAAGGTAAGACAATACACGTCAAAGTAGAGATTGTTGACACTAATCTTAGCTATAATATTCTACTTGGATTGAGTTTGACCCATGCCATCAATGATGTAGCCTCCTCCCTTCTCTGCATGATTTGTTTTCCCCATCAAGGGAAGATTCTCACAGTCAACCAACTATCCTTCTTTGCCTCTTCCTCCTTGGATGGAAATGTTCCTTATGTCAAGCACACTAGTGCTCCTTATGAGAGTGTGGGCAAGGACTTTTTAAAGATCCCGTCTTGATGGGTATTTTTCCACTTCCACCTCCACATGTTGCCTTTGTCAACATGATCTCAATCAAGTCTAATCCTTGGGCCATTCCTTCGCTAAATCTTGTTGATACATGGGGTGAGGTTATGTCGATAAGCCCTACTAAAAATAATTATGTGGAGATTGTTTCAACCTTGACTTCAGTATCCTCTAATCATTCCATTTTGAGTGTCTCTCTCAAAACATATTCTCAATCCCCATGGCTTGGTTCTTCAGAGTCTCCCAATCCCTTAGCCGAGAATTTTCTTTCTGACAAAAGTATCATGGAAGTAATGTCTCTTAAGAAAGTACCTTGGAACGACAATGATTATCATTCCTCATTCTTTCCTGGCCCAGTGGTCATGTCTACATGTCTTGAGAAGTTCTCTTCTCGGTTCCCAACCCAACCACTTCAAACACCCATAATGACTCATGGAGTTTGGTCAGAAGGGAATGTGGGTAAAATTATCCAAATGATTCCAACTGATATTTCTATCAAGCCTGGTGTCATTGAAAATGTCCATATTAGGGTAACTTGTTCTCCTAATGAAATCAAGCTTTATACTCGTCTGTTCCAAGAATTTCAAGATTTTTTCATGTGGTCATATGAATAAATGCCTGACATTGACCCAAGTATAGTCGTGCATGAAATTCTGACTTACCCTCATGCGAAGCCCATTCGCCAACGACTTCGTCCAATGCACCCTAGAAAATTGGTTTCCATCAAGGGCAAAGCTAAAAAATTCTTAAAGCTGGATTTATTTATCCAATCTCTCTTACAGATATGGTGTCTAATATTGTACCTGTGACAAAGAAACTAGAAACTATTCACGTTTGCGTTGATTATCGTGACCTGAATCATGCCTGTCCAAAGGATAATTACCCCACTCCTTTCATAGACCAGATCATTGATGAATGAACTGGGAGTGAAATATTTTCCTTTATGGACCATTTTTTTGGTTACAGCGAGATAAACATTGCACTGGCTGACCAAGATAAGACAACCTTTATCCTTGCAAGGCGGGCTTTTGCGCATAAAAATCTCCCTTTTGGCCTTAATAATATTGGGGATACACTTCAGAGAGCGATGTACTGAGAATTCCATGACATTAGAAAAATAATTAAGCCTTACATGGCTGATCTTCCCGCTCATTCATGTAAGTGCCATGATCATCCTGATCATCTCCAGCAAATCTTTCTTCGCTATAGACACTACAACATCCAGCTGAATCCGCACAAGTGTGTCTTCTGCGTCGAATCTGAATGCCTCCTCAACTTTATTGTTTCAATAGAAGGAATTCGTATTGATCCTCTTAAATTCGAGGCTATTTTTAATTTAGCCCTCCCTCTTCCTTGCATCAACTACAAAATCTGCAAGGGAAAGCAAGTTTTCTCCGTTGTTTCAAATTGAACTATGTTGAGCTAGCTTTAGGGTTCACCTAGTTACTTAATCAAGGAAATACATTCGTTTGGGATGAGGCTTCTGAAAAATCTTTAGATGATTTAAAATTTGTTCTCATCAATGCTCCTTTGCTGCACCCTCTGAACTATCATCGCGATTATTTGCTTTGTCTAGTTGCACCCTCTAGTACCATCGCTATGGTACTGGTGCAAGACGATGACTAAGGTAGTGAACATGTTATTTATGACCTCAGTCACAATCTCCTTGATACTAAGACGCGGTATGCTCATGTCGAGAATTTGGCTTTGCCTACAATTCAGGCTGTTCAACACTTTCAGCATTACATTCTCCTCCGCACTACAACATTGATTTCCGAGTGCAACCCAATGACTTACATCCTGACTCTTCGGTTGCTTGGGGACAGGTATTCCAAGTGGATTGCCATCCTCCAGGAATTTGATTTGGTGTTCACTATTGCTAAGTCTAAGAAATCACCTATCTTCACTGAGTTGATTTGCTCCCTTCCCTCTACCTATCTTCCTGCTCGTGTTGATGAGCAGCTCCCAGACGAGACTCTTTTTCTGATTAGTACTCTCGACCTATCGTATAATGATCGTGTACCTCCAAACATCCACCTTCTAGTCTGCATTGACCAAGGATGATTTCTGACGCATTCAACATCAATCCCAACCTTATTGCATCATTGGAGATACTTTATACCACATTGGTGCTCATTCAATTATTTTTCGATGTCTAACTCTTAACGAGATTGAGAGAGCCTTGAATGAATACCATTCTAGCGCATGTGGCCATCATCTATCTGGATATGCTACTGCTCAAAAGATACTCTGCACTAGTTATTTCTAGCCCTCTATCTTCAAGGATTTCATCCTTGATGTTCGCAAATGCCATGAGTGCCAGATTTATCAGTGGAAAATGTGTGCCCCACCCACTCACCTTCACCCCGTCATTACCATTGGTCCCTTTGCCAAATAGGGCATTGACTATATGACATGTAACCCTTTTTCAACTCGGGGGCATGGTTATATTATCATTGTCGTGGATTAATTCACCAAATGGATCGAAGTGATGCCTACATATTCTGCTAACAGTAAAACGCTGGCTCAATTTCTATTTAATCACGTTATTTCCAGGTTTGGAGTGCCTTAGGCCATTGTCACCAACCATGGCTCCCATTTTCATGATTCCATTATGGTTGAGCTAACTTCTATGTTAGGCTTGGGCCATGATGGCTTGACCCTGTACTACCTTCAGGCCAGTGACCAAGTTCAAGTTGTGAACAATGTCTTGGTTACGATGCTTTAGTTCACCAGTGGTATGCACAAGTCAAATTGGCATCTCTTTATTTTTTCAGCTCTGTGGGCTTACCGAACCTCGACCAAAGATGACACTAGACTTACCCCTTTCTAGCTTGTCTATGGTCTGGAAGCAACTTTACTGATTGAGTGTGAAATTCCCTCACCCAAGGTGGCTATAGAACTACTCCCTGAAACATTGCCTCAAGAAGAGTGCCTCTTGTACTTCGAACGACTAGATGAAACCTCATTGTCTTGTTGCTTTAGTCATTGAAGCATAGAAAAAGCAGTTCAATTCCCATTTTGATTAGTTGGTCTCCCCTCGTGCTTTTTCTGAGGGTGATTTTGTTTTACTGTATGATCAAGCTAATCATAAGATGGGGGAAGGTAAATTCAAATCCATGTGGCATGGGCCCTACATTATTAGATGTGTGTTACAAAAAGGGGCCTATGAGCTTATTGATTATGAGGGAAATCCCTTTGACAAGCCCCTTAATGGGCTGTATCTCAAGAAGTACTATGCCTGAGTCATCTTGCATGACTACTTTTGTACAATAGTCTGTTATGCATTTTTGTTCAGTGTAGTTTGGTGTAGTTTTTTTCAAGCAACTTTCTTGCTTAATATGTCTTCGCTTGCTTTGCAGATGTTTATGAATCCTCACATCGGTTTCACTGATGGTGCTTTCCGTAGTACTCGATATCTACCCTCTACGTCATGGGCCATTTATGGCCCCGATGGTGATTTGATTGATCTTCAAGGTATTTGTTTACGTTCAACAACTAATAACATTGTTGCGTATGGTGCAATTATCGAATTTTTGTTAGAAGCCATTGCTCTTGACATTTGGGAATTGGTTGTCAACCTTGATTCACAACTCATTGTTCTTCAACTCAATGGGCAATATTCCATCAGAAGACCTTATGTTGGCATTATGATACAAGTGTTTTCCTTGATGGCAAGATGACAGATTATAGTGCAATAGGTCAGCAGCAAGGAATTGATGATCAATCTACAAGAATGAAGAGAAATTATATATACACAGGTTCATCGTGGCCAAGCCGCGTATACACGTGGGTTACTTGTTAAAAAGGAGCGTATGCGTATACATGCACTTTCATGCAAGGAAAAGAACGTATATGTTGGAGAACTTACTTTTGGTCCATGGTAGTTAGTCCTTGGTATTTGAACCTATGATTTTGTACCGTAGTATCTTGTCAGATGTGTTGATCCCTAGTATTGGGTTCATGGTATTGGTTTGTTATGGTTTTGGACCATGGTATTGAGTAAGGCCTAAGGCTATAAAAGAGAAGACGATCATTATGCAAGATTATTGAGAAAGTCTTGAATATCTGATGAAGGATGAGATCCAAAATGCAGGTTATGGGTTTCTTGATCTAAGCTAAGGAGGGATCTCACAAGTTGATGGAGAACAAGATCTAAGGATAAATCGGGATCAAATGTTTTGAAATGAACCATATCTTTATAGTTGATTATGCTTATTGTAGATATGTATACTGACGCATGTAATGTTATGAACTGGGCATAACTTAAGTCTGAAATCAGTACAAGTCATGATTAAATATTTATAGATCTGTACGTGGGTTGGCTTTGGTAGAAGCGCTTATGTACGCGGGTTCGGTTTGTCCAAGTAGTGTATGCACTTTAATGCGTGATTTTGATGATACAGTTGGTTCTGAATAGTGTTGTAGAGTTCAGGGTTCTGCTCTGTATTCTGGTGACTACTCTTTGTTGACAGGGTTCAGTGATTCAGTATTGGGTGATTCAAAGATTGATGTTGCTAGTGTTTGTGAGCTTCAATGATATTGATGGGTCCAGTATGAAAATTGGATGAAACATGGCCTTCAGATTATAGTGTTGTGCTTCAGTATATCCAGTCTGAAAATTGATGAAACGTGGTACCTGCAGGAGAGAAGATTGTAGGTCGGCGCCTACGTACTAGTATCTTAGCTAGTACAAGAACTATGGGGGTTGTAGCTCCCTTCCAGAAGAAGCTGGAGAACGAGAGAGGGTTGTAGCTCTCTGCAAGTTGCAACCTGCGTACTGGTAAAGGCTGCACTAGTACATTGTAAAAGAAGTTTCTTATTAAAGGAATATAGAACAAATTGCAGCGGTGGTTTTCACCCACATTGGGTTTCCACCTTATATCATGGTGTTCATGTGTGCTTCTTGTGTGTGATGATCTGTTCTGTTTTATTGCTTTTGTTTGCTGTTCATATGGTCAATGAAGTTCTGATGCATTAACTAAAGATCAACATGTAATGAATTATCTGAATCATAAATAATCTGGATATACGCTCGTTGCTTTAGATGCAGTTGCATATACACGCGGGTTCACTTAACTGAAGTAGCGTATATGTATCTAAGTATGGAATAGAAAACGTTTTACTGATTTGATAATACTAATTCACCCACCCCTCTCAGTATTATTTCCAAGAATTGGTTTCAGAGCAGGTCCTTTGATAGAAGCTTGATCACTTGAAGGAGATCTGTGGAACAATGGGAAAGAAGCTTAAAAAGAAAGCACCGAAGAAGAAGAAGACATCTCAGAAGAACTATGACAGTGGGAGAATCGATTGGGGATTAGGTATAAGAAGCTCTTCAGATTCAGAATCATTTCAGAATGAAGATGAAATATCAGGTATGAATTTTCTATCTTCTGATGTTCTAGCTATCTTTCCTTTTGGAAAAGACGAAAGTGATAGCGAAACAACTGAATTTTCTCTTATGGGTGAACAAGAGAGATATCAAATAGAGGCAGAATTTAAAAGGCTTTCAGACATAATTAGAGATCAACAAGATCTATTGAGCAAAAGGGAATGTGGCTTCAAAGAAGAAGCTACCAAACTAAAGGCCCAACTAGAAGAAGGAAACAAGGTAAGGGAGTTATTCAAGGTCAAATATCAAAAGTTGCTAAAAGCCCAGCTAGAGGAAGGACACAAGGTAAGGAAGTTGCAGGATGAAGTAACATCACTAAGAGATGAAGTCAATGAAAGAAGCACAACCATCAAGAAACTCAGAGATAGATCCAGTTACTATGAAAATCTTGAAGCCATGATCCAATCACTAAAAGAAGATCTTGAAGAATCAAAGAAGCAGAATAAAGATCTACTCCAAGATATTGAAAAAAAAGAAAACAAAGTTATCAGCTTAAAATCTCAGCTGGAATGTGCCTTCAGAATTCGTCAAATGTAGCAAGGTGTGAATGAAGAACAAGAAAAGGAGATACTCAAACTAAGGCAACAAATGGAAGAAGGAAGAAAGTCTGAAGAAATATTGAAGAAGCAATGTCTGGAAAAGGAAGAGCAACATCAAGTTGAGGTAAATATCTTGAAAGGTAAATTAGAAGATAAGGATAGGCTTTTACAATTTCAAGATAGTACTAAAATCTTGGATGATATTCTTAGTAGTCAAAGATCCCCTGCTATCAAAATTGGTCTTGGTTTTCATGAATATGTTGAAGGTGAATCTAGTTCACAAGGAGAGGCAAGGATCTCTAAAGAGAAATCTAAAATGTTCATCAAGGAAATGAGTGGTCAACCCCATCAACGTTCAAGGAAAGAGACTCCTCAAAGAAAACCTTTTACTCCTCCTATGAACAATGTTGAATGTTATGTATGTCATAATCTTGGACATATTGCAGCTAGATGCAGAAGAAGAAGGGTTCAAGACCATCATACAGAAAGATAATCACATTCAAGGTACTTTAATGGATATTGTTTTGCTTGCAATATGTATGGTCACAAAGCTGTTGATTGCTACAGGAGGAATATGAAACATGTAAGATGCTATGCATGTAACAAGTTTGGACATAGAGCAAAAGATTGCAGGAACAAAGTTAATGATAAGAAGAAATAGTCAACATGCTTGAAGGTATGGAAGAAGAAGGAAGTTCAGTCAGAAATATGTGGCACATCATAGGATACTCAGCACAACACAGACATAACAGACTCAGGGGGAGCTGAAATTGTCAATCTTCAGTGTCCTAAATCTGGTACGCAAGTTTCATAAAGGGAAGTCACGTATATACGTGAGTCATACACTGCAAAGTCGCGTATATGTCAGTATGAGTAAAAGCAGTGGGGACAGGTTCAGAAATAATGTCTGATATGATTCAGTCCATTATTTTTCTCTATTGGTTAATAGTTACAGTCCGCTGAGGATGTGCGGAAATGTCTTGATACTTGTAAAATGTTTAGAAGTATTTTGATTCTAACTTGATGATGATGATGTCTTGATGCTTGTTGCTGATATATGCATGATCAGATCTAACAATAAACAGATGACACAGGTTGAGGGGGAGCATATAATAATGCGTTGTTGGCATTATGGTTAGTAATCCTTGATGATGATGCTTATATGGGTAAATAATGGATATTGCTATGATGTGGTTATAAGTTGTCCATGGTAAAATCTCATATGATTCTTGGGGTTACATAGTTGATGTTTAGATCATATTTGTGGATTGATGGTGCATATATGATGCTTACATGGTGATCTTCATAAGGATAA
Organism: Pinus taeda; assembly: GCA_000404065.3. Classification (NCBI taxonomy): domain Eukaryota; kingdom Viridiplantae; phylum Streptophyta; class Pinopsida; order Pinales; family Pinaceae; genus Pinus; species Pinus taeda. Next base: position 30,611 of record APFE031051735.1, on the reverse strand, counting down.
GGAGAAGTACGAAGCATGATGATGAGTCTCTCATATGCTGCTGTCATCATATGCATGAAGATCATATAATACAGTTATGATGTAGGATTCCTATAGGTCTTGGTGCTCATGTGGATGAGGATAGTTGATGTTGATGTTATAAAGAAGCCTTGACAAGATCTTGTGCTCTAGATACATAATGCTGGATACATGGAGCTGCATTATTGGAGATATACTGATATGATGATAGGTTGATTCTCACATATGTTGATTGATGATTATCAGATGAAGGATATTCCCGTGTAATGTTACATGGATGGTCATGTAGATCTTGATAATGATGACTATGGTGTTTTTCACATATGATATAATGTGAATGATTTATGATGATGTTCAAAAGGATGAATTGATTTCTATATGTAGACATACCTTGGTACAGGACATTTGTAGGTTGCTGATCTGGAAATAGTTGTACGCGAGTTTAATAAGGAGTATCCACATATATACGCTTGTTTCTATGGATACAATCGCATATATGTTGATTTGAATGAAATCAGTGGGCCAGACTCAGGGTGAGAAGAGTCTGATATGGGGATGACAAAGACCATCTGGCACAACTTTAGGGGGAGCAGATAAACTGATAATAATGTATTGTTGGCATTACCTTAGAAGCTCCTGGTTCGTGTACACAAGTCATGTTTGGGTTCAGGTAGATTAAGTATAGAAGGAAAATAGAAGGAAATCTTGGTTGCTGATCTGAATGGTGATTAACAGATGCTGCTGTTATCAGTTGTTGATGACTTTCATAAGTCTTGGTCTAGATATTTCGTCTCTATGTCATGTATCTCTTTTGTGGTATCTCTTTTATGGTGTCAAGGTCATGTAACGACCTATTTTGGTTTCCCCACTATGGCTCGGATGATTCATGTAATGTAATTGGTTGTCATATGTAAATTTCGGATGTATCCACACTTGGTTGGGTGGATGATCCCCACTTGGTTGGGTGATAGATGTATGTATTGAGTTTTTTGGTGATAGGAAGGTCATTTATGATGTATAAAGTCTTGGTTCTTCTTAAAGAACATCTTTTGCAGATCTTGCCTACAATTAGGGGGAGCATGAACAACACATTTCAGCAAGAGCAGAGCTTTCAGCATGTAGCATGGATATTTTGGTACACCTTGGCATATACAAGGGGCGAGCTCATTCAGAGATTTCAGCAGATACTCAGGGGGAGTATGAATAACAGAATGCCTATCTTGGAAAGAGAATATCTTGGTTAGCCCTTTTCCCTTGATGTCAAAGGGGGAGAGTGATTTGGCGTTGTTGCCATCAAGTCCAAAGGGGGAGATTGTTGGCATTATGATGCATGTGTTGTACTTAATGGAAACCAACTCGTAGAAGGTCACCTCACTTATATACATCTAGATGAATCTACGGAAGAGATATCAGATGTGACAGAATGCAGGACAGCTCAAAGGAATCAAATGACAATTCTGAGTATGACAAGTTAGCTTTGCCATCAAGCCCAAAGGGGGAGATTGTTGGCATTATGATACAAGTGTTGTCCTTGATGGCAAGATGACAGATTATAGTGCAACAGGTCAGCAGCAAGGAATTGATGATGAATCTACAAGAATGAAGAGAAATTATATATATGCATGTTCATCATGGCCAAGCCACGTATACATGCAGGTTAGTCGTTAAAAAGGCGCATATGCATATACACGCACCTTCATGCAAGGAAAAGTGCGTATATGTTGGAGAACTTACTTTTGGTCCATGGTAGTTAGTCCTTGGTATTTGAACCTATGATTTTGGACCGTAGTATCTCATCAGATGCGTTGATCCCTAGTATTGGGTTCATGGTATTGGTTTGTTATGGTTTTGGACCATGGTATTGAGTAAGGCCTAAGACTATAAAAGAGAAGAAGATCATTAGGCAAGATTATTGAGAAAGTCTTGAATATCTGATGAAGGATGAGATCCAGTATGCAGGTTATGGGTTTCTTGATCTAAGCTAAGGAGGTATCTCACAAGTTGATGGAGAACAAGATCTAAGGATAAATCGGGATCAAATGGTTTGAAATGAACTATCTCTTTATAGTTTATTATGCTTATTGTAGATATGTATATTGACGCATGTAATGTTATGAACTGGACATAACTTAAGTCTGAGATCAGTACAAGTCATGATTAAATATTTATAGATCTGTACGCGGGTCGGCTTTGGTAAAAGCGTGTATGTACGCAGGTTTGGTTTGTCCAAGTAGCATATGCACTTTAATGCATGATTTTGATGATACAGTTGGTTCTGAATAGTGTTGCAGAGTTCAGGGTTCTGCTCTATATTCTGGTGACTGCTCTTTGTTGACAGGGTTCAATGATTCAGTATCGGGTGATTCAGAGATTGATGTTGCTAGTGTTTGTGAGCTTCACTGATATTGATGGGTCCAGTATGAAAATTGGATGAAACGTGGCCTTCAGATTATAGTGTTGTGCTTCAGTGTATCCAGTCTGAAAATTGATGAAACGTGGTACCTGGAGGAGAGAAGATTGTAGGTTGGCGCCTACGTACTAGTATCTTAGCTAGTACAAGAACTATGGGGGTTGTAGCTTCCTTCCAAAAGAAGCTGGAGAACGAGAGAGGGTTGTAGCTCTCTGCAGGTTGTAGCCTGCGTACTGGTAAAGGACTGCACCAATACATTGTAAAAGAAGTTTCTTATTAAAGGAAGATAGAAACAAATT
>APFE031051735.1:0-27864 GCA_000404065.3 Pinus taeda | reverse complement strand
GAACTATTGTAAAAGGAATTTCTTATTAAAGATGATTGATATGACTTGCAACAGGTGGTTTTCACCCACATTGGGTTTCCACCTTATATCATGGTGTTCATGTGTGCTTCTTGTGTGTGATGATCTGTTCTGTTTTACTGCTTCTGTTTACTATTCATATGGTCAATGAAGTTCTGATGCATTAACTAAAGATCAACATGTAATGAATTATCTAAATCATAAATAATCTGGATATACGCACGTTGCTTTAGACACAGTTGTGTATACACGCAGGTTCACTTAACTGAAGTAACGTATATGTATCTAAGTATGGAATAGAAAAAGTTTTACTGATTTGATAATACTGATTCACGCCCCCTCTCAGTATTATTTCCAACACCTTAGATATTGAGAATGTATTTGCGTATTCATCTCTGATAAATAAATTTTGATTACATCACATATCATCATATTCCTAGGCATATGAATACATTAACAGATGCATTAGCTAATTATGTGTTGGATAGACATTTGTGAAAATATGTGAAAAAAAATTGTAGCTATAGTAAGGCAAAAAATATAGCATAATATAATATATATATATATATATAATATTATATATAATATATACATATATATATATATAATATAATGTTGAGGTCATAGTGTCAAAAATTACATCAGTGGCTCGAAGGCCTCAAAACTGTAAAATGATAAACCTATAGACTACTTGTAATGGTGCTCATCATAGCACATTACTGCTTGTACTACATGAGTCAGTAGTCGGTGGATCCGGTCTGATACCCCTACTATGTGCCACTGATACTGGGGTGGGATGTCACCCACCCAGGCATACTTTGGGATACCTCTGGTCAATCCTTCAAGTTTTCACGCAATTTCCTCCTCATTATCGACTCCTTCCTAATAAGGAGCGATATCAAACTATCAAGCAACGTGTCTGGCAATCGGGGACATCCCAGCTGTTAGCTCTAGTCCCACATCTGCATTGACAAAATTGAAATGTCATGAACGCATATATTTCAAAAACAATAAAAAAAAATATTAAAATTGTTTTTTTTTTACCTCCATCATCATAATCTTCTCCCTCTCAGAGCAATGCATCTGGATCGCTGTAGAAGTCAGTACTACTATAGGGCCAATCCTTTAGTACGATAAGCTGATGCCTTAGCCATGCAAAGAAGGGTGCCTTATATGAAATATGTTGGGCCCGGTGATTCTAGGCATCAGTTCACTCCAATGGACCATTCGTGGGTCTTGTGGAAATGGTAGATTCACCTCTACAAGATGATAGTGAAATAGTGAGATCCACTCCCAAAAGAATGTCACTAGAATGGAACCATATTTGAACTACTTCAGGTTTCCTACCTTGGCTTTGGATAACTGGCACTTCATGTTTACCTTCATGGCTTATGCCCAGTTGAAGATATTTGGCACCATATATTCTATAGCATATTGGAATTTAGATTTGTTGGACTCATGCAATGCTTGAACCCTAACCACTCTATTTATGGTCAAGAGAAGTGCTTTCAATACAATGTCATTAACACTCATGATATCAACCTTGCCACTCTTTGATTTCAATGATTCTGGGCAATGTTCTACAAGCAACATGTTCACACTTTCCTCGATAGGCCTGGCCCCATACAGATTGACTAGTTCCCCTCTTTGGGACAATCTAGTGATGAAATCGATGTTAGAAGTTTCTAATTCCAGTTCCTAGTCTCGTATCATAAAATTTTCCCCGATTAACATCCAAAATACTCATCAAATATTACAGTAGCTCGGTTTGAGCCCGAAGACCTAGTGTGAGGAAGAATTTGAGGAGCCAACAGTTCATCAGAGCATTTAAAAAGTTTGGGTTTGCCAATGCCTATGAATCGATTGCCTCATGCTCACGTTCTTTCCAATCGACCATTTTTCGCTATGTTTTGCCTGCAAAAACCATGGAATCAAGTCCAAATTCATCCTTCACTGAGGAAATTTGGATTCAAAGAAGGGAAATTAGGAAAAAAATTGATTTTTTTCTATTCACAATGCCAGTGCGACTGTTTTAAAAATAGTAGAACCGAGGGCACACTTGATCATGTTAATTACCCTCGATCGACGTGATCCCATGTCTGGAAATTGTGTCAATTGAGGGCAATTTTTTTTTGTTAAGATCTCCTCTAGAAATCCAAAAAATGTTTAAAAACAAGAAAAACAATAATGAAAATGAAGCTAATGGTCTCAGCTCTTACCTGCAATTGATGGATCATCGAATGGTCTCTTGGATTTGCCACAATATGCTCATGAAAATCTAGGGCACAAATGGGTGAAAATTTATCCACACAAGGTAGAAAGGTAAAATGCTAAAAAATTATTTACTTTTCCTCGTTTTATTCACTTTTTATGTTTTTTAGGGTTTTAAAAGTATTTTTCATCTATCTGGCCTTAGAAATTGCATAGTACATTTCCCTCTTGCGCAACAACAGGTGATAGGTTCCTCTTGATGGTACTGGAGTTGTGTTTAAGCTCTTTTCTCGACTCTTAAAAACTTAAATGAAAAGATTGCAGAATATTTTTCCCTTTTTAACTCGTTAAAGAGAATAAAAAAGGGGGGTTCTCTTTCAAGCTTTTTTCTGACTCTTTAAACACAAAACGATTGTCGAGCTCTCGTCGTTTTGAACTCATTAAAGGTTACGAAATTTCATTTACCGAGTAAACATTTACCCCTTTTCGGGTTGGGATAAACTATTTACAAAAAAGGTACTCCTTGACTGAAATGGTCAAGTAGTTCTCTCAAGTATCGTTTTCTACCTTTTTCAGACTCGAGAGACACAAATGTACGAAAAGGGACTATTTGGATTTTTCTTTTCTATGTCTTTTTCAAACTCTCTAAACATGAAAAAGATACTAAGTTACACCTTTTTCAAACTCGTTAAAACAGTAAACAACATCAGATTCATCAACATGATGAACATGAGCTTCTCCTTCCTAGGGCTCATAAATCTTGTTAGGTCGGATTCATCTGAAGGATGGACTTATAGTGCAAGCACATGCTATCCCCTTCAAGCTTGTGATTAAAAAAATAATTGGGGTACTTACCAAAAATGGTGTGGGAGAATGAGAAATTCTATCATATGTGTTGGCAGCTCACTCCTGAACATGACACTTTCTGCTTCATGTCGGGTTGGGATATCCTCACTTCATCGTTGAATTTCCTAGATTGGGCCATTAATTTTTTCCTTCCATTTGATCTCTGCCATGTCATCATGACCTCCAATCCTATGGATCCAAAAGCTTCCAAACTCCAAAGTTGTGTCACCGATATGTTCAAGAGTTGTCTTTCTGCAGTTACACTAATTCTTGATTCTCTATATCATCCATTATCATTGCATCCCTTTGTCTCATGTTGATGATGTGGGATACATCATGGCCCTCCTTTGACACAGTCACTTCCCATCGACTTCAGCTCATTATCCGAAAATTTGGTCTAGAGACTCCCTTCTAGTACCTTAGAGCTTGCATGCCCTAATGGCAAGTTCTTCACACACGACAACAATTCAAATCATTGGCTTTCGATCAAGTGATTTCATGGGTGTTCGACTTCAGTTCCTTATTCACATTCCATGGATTGTGTTGCTGGTACCTTAAGCACCATCATCATTGTTGGTGGTTTCTCTCGCACTTGTTAGTAGTTCACATTATTGACAGGTAATCAAGTGACTTTTTAGCATGTTTGACCTCACCACATTTATTTGCATGTTAGAAATTGTACTTTCATGGGGTCGTGTTGGAGTGCAAGACCTTGAGCTTAGATTACAAAAAGTCCAAGTTGCAAGGTGATGTGACATGATCATGCTGATATACATGTCTCTCTCAGATGGATGGCTACAACCATACCATGAGTTGTTATATGTGATCCTTCTCATTATTGGATGGTTGGGACCATACCTTGGTTTTGGTATGGTCCTCTTTATTGGATGGTTGTGCCCATGCCTTGGATCCATTTACATGATCTCTCTCTGGATGGCTACGTCCATACAATGATTCATGTATCATTTGCTAGAGTTTCAATGATGTATATGTATTTATGCTTGCTTGTAGATTTTCCAAGGATGAACTCCGGTTCCTCGCATCTACTTATAAAGAATTTCACCCCACTCTAGTTAAACCTTCATGCTTTAGGGGGCATCTTCTACACAACATTTTGTCACTATTCCTATAATCCCCATTCCTCGATCTCATAGGGAATCTACAGTGAACCCTACATGCTTTCCCATCATGAAGAGACTCCCATTATGTCCCTCTTTATGAGTAGAACATTTCCTTTTTGCATCATTTCCCAAGAATATTCCTCTTACCTGAGTTTATAAGACCGACACTAATGACCCATTTCCTCCTCACGCTGATTTGTAGAGTCTAAAACTTGGCCTAGTGCCGTATGTTGCAAATGAGCCTTCTCTCAGTTGCACTGATCCTCTCTTGGTAATTTTTTTAAATATGGAGTCGAAGCTTCCAGGTATAGAAGCTTCGTAACAGAATTCTAGTAAATGGTTGGGTTGGATGGAGCCAAGGAAGTTTGTTTGGGATCCTTCCCCCTATTAAGATGGAACAAATCAAATGGATAAGCCCTCTCCCATCATAAGAGGAACCATCTCCCCTCCATCAAAGCTATATAAACTCCTCCTTCTCCAAGCTAAACTAATCTTAGTCTTTTTGGTGCTTTAATAACCAACAAGATATCTATAGCTTGTATCTTTCTAGTTTATGTTTGTGGAGGGAGAATAGTGTGTTTGGTTTGGTTTTGGACTAAAGGGAAGAATCATTAAAACTTCCATTGTTGGGGCTATCCATGAGATGCTAGAAGAGGTGTGGGAACCCAGATATGTCTGAGGAGACCTGCAATGTCAAGGCTTTGGTTGTAACCATTTTTTGAACTTATATGAACACAACTATTGATTGATTTCCTACATTAAGTGTTATCTTACTTTATATGGCTTAAGTTTCCTTGACCTTTTTAGTACGTTGAATGAAATTTGTATGCTATCAGGTTTGTTGTTGTTGTGTTTTTGCTTGTTTCAGGTATTCGAAGGAAGGAAACGAAAAGTAGTTGGAGTAAGGAAGCAGGATCATCACCAAGAGGAATAGCATTCTAAGAGGTAGGCCCTCGTATTTGATTCTAGAATAAAGAAGTTTTAACTAGAATGTTTGTTTGTGGCTAGACCCGCTATCTCGGGCTAGAGGAATTGTCTTTGTCCACATCAAGAATTTACCTACACCACATGATGTCCTGTAGGACAGCTACCACTACTGCATCATCTTCAGGATCCATTTCCATCTTCATGATTAGTTCTTTGTAGAATTCTTTCTGTTGAAAAATAGCATGGGATTTGATCTTCTCAATTTTTACCTTCTTGGTGATTTTTTCTATATATACCTGAGCTCGATCAATGGTCATCTGATGCTTATTGATGCCATTGTATAACATTTCTCCCACCTGCCTGTGTAGGTTGACTTTGTCTACCAGAGGGACACTAGTCAAATCCAGAGAGAAATCCAGACCCTGAAACTGGGAACCTGAAGTCAAGGTTTCGATGGATGGGTGCTTCAATTTGATTTTCATCTCCTCCCTCTCTAAGTCCATTGTAGCTAATACCCGAGAATTTTGAGGGGTGATTTTTGGGGCCATTTGTTGGTGTAACTTCTCTTTTTCTCTCATGTTACTTACTTGGATGATCCTGCCTAATTACCAACCTATTCTCGTAGCATAAAGGCTTTCCTCAGACTCTCAGATGTCTACCTTGGTAGATGATGTTGATGAGGTTACCGATGGTATTTCCAAGTTGACCTAAAAACCTGTCATTTCTATTCCTCCTCCACCTATTCATGTTCCTTCTGTTGACTTCTATCCCTTTTATGAACCAATCCTTCTTTGATGCTAGCTGTCCCTGAAGTGTTAGCAACCCTCTTTTGTTTCTTGCCTGTGATGAGTGGTGACTTGGTCTCAATGTCTGTATTAAGAGGCTAGGAATCAAAGTTAGTTTTCCATTTGACCCCGGGCTTAGGATCATGCACATAAAGGGAGGCTTTAATCTTTTCCCTTCTTTGAGCAAGGAGGCCTCAGGGATCGTAATGCCAATTTTTTACTTTCTCGAACTCCATGGTTTCGACTATGGCCTCAACTATCTTGAAGGCTTTCCTAGTAATTATCTTAAAAGGACATACCGACTATCCCATTTTAAAGATGTTACCCTTCTTGGCTAGTACAAAGTGAAGAAGGTCAAAACTGAGTATTTTCCTGATGAACTCGAGGGTGAATATCCTCATTGGTAGAAACACTGGCAAATTATAAGCAGGGAATTCACACTCGTAAATCTAAATCTTTATATGGTCCTCATAGAGGTACTAGTCTCCAATGGTAGCTTGCTCGTGTAGTTGGTGGAGTTCCTTTTTCTTAGGGAATATTCTGAGGGGTGGGACTTGAGTGATTTGGTAGGAAATAGCCATGAAGGATGAGATGAATTGGTAATATCCACCCAAACATGGCCTCTTCCTTACATAAATATTCCAATCAAAGACTAAATTTCTCTCTTTATTGGGGGTAAAGACATCCAGGTGGAGACATTGGAACTCTTCAATATTAGAGGAACATGTAAAACAACAATCAGTAGTAGTGGAAGTAGGAAGAGACTCTGAAATAGCTGAATTGGAAGCGAATTGAGGCCGATAGGTATTCTGGGATCTTTAGCTGGCATCTAGGCTACTTCATCTTATAGGGTGGTGTGTCCACCCAATAGACAAGATATAGCAGCAAAGACCAGATGGACATGGGTTTTAAAGAGAATTAATGGGAATTGAATGTTTGGGGGTAAGGTTTTGGCCTTTGGAGCAAGAATTTTCTCTAGGAATTCTTTCTTCTCTTTTGCAGGGAGTGTCATGAAATACCCAGCTAGGGCTACATTAATAAATGTGCACATAGTGGGAGATGCGGGGAAATTGAGAGCTCTCTGAATTGAAAGGGCGGTTATCTTGAGGATTACCACACCTGAAGTAGGAACAAAGAGATTGTTCTCACTTTGATAAGAATCCGCCACCCAAGTTACAAATTCAGGGTGGTGATGGACTGGAGGGGAAATTTGATAGTACAACCCAGAAGCCATAACTCTTAACAAGTCCTTGTTCCCCACATGGTTTGTGAATATTTCATAACGGAGGTTAGAAAGAGGAAATGGAGAGTCAGGGTCATATATTTGGGCTTTAATGTCTATTGAGGGCTTGACACCGGTGTTGTTGACCTCATGGGTGTTGGGGGTCGTAGGTGCCACATGCTTCATCCCTTTGAATAAAACAAAAGCAAGTAAACAATGAGGTTGGGGTGTCGGGTTACCTAGAGCCCATGGGAAAATGAAAATTACTTGGGAGGGAGTTCGTGACATTTGGGAGAGTATACAGAGGAATCATGTGTTGCTGTCTGGGCGAGAGGCTCTTTAACTGTTTTTAGTGATTGTTGTTGGGTGATAGGTTTAGAGTTTTAGTTATTTTATGCAAGGATGGGGATGTATGCCTAGGTGGCAGGAGATGGAGGTAGGAACAGGATACAAGTGATGGTCGCGAATTAGATCGAGAGGATAGGGGGTGAGCTCATGCGAAGAAGTAGGCGATTCATCATTTCACCACTTGCTTACCCTTTACTGCTATACATGATGCATGCGTCGTTGGAGAGTCAATAGGAGGAAGCCACCTCTCTAGTGGTCACTAACTACTATGGTGGAGTGTAACATGGACTAGAGGCAACCTTTGTCTGGTGCCAAAATGGATCTGGGCTGTTCAACGAGTGCTGACCATTCAATGTCGAGGGCCTGCAGTTGTGCTAACCCTTCTGTACATGCATTGTCAGTGTTTTGGTTAGGTGCAAGCAAGTTCAGATTGCAAGAGACCTGAGCCCTAAAGTGCATGGTTTAGAAACCACGATCTACTTCGAACCATTATTCCAAACCTTAGCTCATCACCCGAAGGTTTTTCTTTGACCTCGTCTCATGTAGACACGTTATACTTAACCTTTGTGGGTTAAGGTGCCTGATACAGACCTCATTTACCACCTTTAGAGAACAACATCTCATCTCTTATCTTTGAAGAGGCCTTCTTATGAGATGGAGATAGCATTGGATCCACTTGGGGGCAAGGCATTGGATTGCAATGCATACAGAACCTATAGTATGGTAATTTCTTACTTGGACATGAGTTTTCTTCAACAAACAATTTTTTATTTATGAAATTGGATATTTTATCAAAAAACCAGAAATTTTAGAGGATGTTTACAATTTACACACTGGTATTTACAATGTGTGAGAGAGGGGTATCTTTAATTTTGGAAATAGATTTTAAGGCACTAACCATTGACTAGTAGTTCTATTGATTCTCCTTCCAAATTCTCAAGCAGGTACATATTATTTCCTTTCTATTATTAAATTTTGAAGGGACCAAACCATAGTGGGTCAAATTTCCCATGTTTTCCTTTGTCTTACCTTCTAACATCTCATCGTAGAACCAACTCAACCAGTTGTAAGGGTTTATATTTGGATTTTTTTTCAAACATAGATTTCATTTTCTGTTGATCGTTTGCCAATTTAGTCCCTACATGTTCCTTGTTACTCATGAAGTTCGACCAGTTGGTTTATCCTTCTAGTCATGGCATTTGGTTCTTCTTCTGCTTCCTGCAACAGCTTTGCTACTAAAATTACCAATTGAATTGGGAAGATTGCCACCTTACCATATACCAGCTCAAAGGGTGACTTTCCAGTGGATCATTTAGAAGTCACTTGGTTAGCCCAGCGAGCGAACTTCAATTGAGTGTCCTAGTTTCTATGATTCTCTATGATGTTTTCCTTCAGCACTCTCACCACATTTTATTTAAGGATTCGGCTAAACCATTCCATTGAGGATAATAGGTAGTGGAGTGTCTGATTACGATATTAAACCTCTAACATAAACTGATGAATTTAGTGGATTTAAAAACTTGAGAATTGTCTGTGATGATCTTAGTAGGGAAACCAAAACGTAATAAGATGTTTTCCTCCATAAACTTGATCACCAACAATTGATTCAACATTCACATTACATGCCATTAAATAATAATGAACCATTTCAAATGCATACAAGACTTCCAAAATAGGTAATTTCCTTGCTAAATTTTCTAAATGTATAATTACCATTCATCTTCTTTATTAACTCTTGTTTCTTCTTATGGAAAATTTTATATTATGCTTTCTAGCTCATTGTAATAAGGATTATCATAGTTCTTAAGAAAGGAAAGAAGTAAAAGAAGCCCATAATACCGAAGACCCAAATCCCAAGAAGCCAAATTAGACCCTCTTCTCAGACATTACATAAAATTGCATCAAAAGAGAAAGCCATTTTTTTAAATCAATAGCTTCTTGGAGTAAGTAGTCTATTCAGACTCAAAGTTCAAAGGTGGCCAACTTTCAATACATTGCAAAATCTAGTCTACATAATATAAAAGCTAGAACCATTTCGGTTCATTACAGAGACGTTGTCCATTAGGAACTCAACCATGTTGACCTTATTAGATGGGCGATATGAGAAAGTCATAGAAATATGATTGGACCCTTCAGGCCCAAAGAAATACATGTAATGTATCAACCTCCTCAACTGAAAATCACTTATAATAATGCTTTTCTCCAATAGTTTCATAATGACAAATGTTTGTAATTTAATTTAGAAATATCTCAATTAATCTTAGGTTGACTGTACAATCAAAATTGATTCCATGTTGAGAAATCCCAAAATCTATTCTAGTGCTTCCTACAAGGTGAGACCTCATTATGTCACCATTTTGATGAGTCGACTATATCGAAAGAAGAATCCTTCTCACTTCTCAAAAAATAAGGTCCCGATTATTCAAAGAGAATTACATCATTTTATTTTCAATTGGGTCAATATCCTATATGATAACCTTTACAGGAAAATTGAATATTTCCTTAAGATCAAAGTAGGAGGAGGAACTCCTTTTTATACGTCAACCTATCTAGTAGATGTTATTTATATTCAAACTTATTTACCCTGATGAATTCACGGTGGAATCTTAATTTTGGACCTGTACATCCCTATCATTCTAGATTATGGGAAGAAAATGTAGAATAACATTTCTATGAAATCTACCATTATGTGATAATCCCTCTCCATGAGAGAATTTTTGGTTTCTTATTAACTAGGTTTGCAAATGGAGCCATGAATGGCTTTGACCAAATGGGGGAATGATATGTAGAAAAAAAAAATTATTATATTATAATTTTTTCTTTAGTGAAGCCTAAATAACCTACCAAATGGTATCCAGAGGCCTGACTAGAGACTTTTAGGCTTCACTGAAGAAAAACTGGCCTTTTTTTCCTATTCACACTAGCCTTTACACTTTATCTAATGTACAACATGCAAAGGTTGAGGCCGCGACTTTAGATAATGTCAATTTTTCATTTATTGAATTCAAAAGAAATGATCCCTCAAAGGTCATTCGTGAGCCTTAGTATTGCACCAAGAATATTGCAACTCCCAAGGGCTCCTCAACTGAAATTATCAACCTGGGGTTCGTACAAAATTAGAGGTGACAATGCTATATGTAAAACATACTTGATTCCACTCTTTCCACTCTTAGTTATGACATTAGATCAAAAGTGCTCAGAGACCATTCCTCCTACTTAATTAAAATGAAAGCTAATTGAAAAGTACTTCTAGCTATGAAAGTGGAAATGCCATTTACTGAGCTTGTCATTAGGGGAATTTTGAGGTCTAAAATGGACCTCCTAAGAAAAATTTGCAACCAAAATAAACTTTATAAGAGCCAATAGGATTCAAGATGTTGATGTCAACCGTGTGGGATGATTCACCATTTTTGGAGTAAAAAAGAAAAAAGATTAAAAAACAATAAAATAATAAAACTACTTTTTCAATTTATCTCCCTAAGGTTTTACTCAAATTTCGAGTAGGACTACTATTGGATGCAAAATTTAATTTCTCATCCAAGGAGTACTCATGTTGCATACTCTCGATGGACCCTACTACATGAAAAATGAGAAATACATGAAAAAATGTGATTGCAATCACATTTTTCATGTATTTCGCTTTTTTTGCGTAACATGGTCCATCAAAAGTATGCAACATGGGTACTTCTTGGATGAGGAATGAAAATATGCATCTAACAAGTGTTGTTTCTAAAACTTTGAGTAAAAAAATAGGAGATAAGTTAAAAATATGAGTTGATAACAATTTTTTTTCTTTTTTCTCTCTAGAATTTGATGATGTAATGTAATCTTATTTTATTCTTTCCACTGTTATTTTATAATTTCCTTATGAGGCCCATTTTAGACCTCAAAATGCCCCTAATTCTTAACTAGTCAATTCATGAAAGCATAAGGGATAACCTACTTGCAAAAAGAAAGCTATTTTATCTTACAAAATCTATCAAACTACCAAATCTACTTGTAGAAAGTAAGCTATTTTATCTTCCATAATTCATGAAACTAGCAATAATAATTGCATATATCCTCTACCTATCTCACACTTGCTTGAAAATCACCAACCTACTTTCATCATACTTGTGATAAAAAGACTAATTCTACTTTATTTTGCAGTGAAGAAAAGGAATGGTTGGAGTGGCCTAGGAGCTTCCCCTAATCATTAAATCATAGTCGGGGTCATTATTCATCTTGAATGATTCAAAGTTACAGTGGGGATCAAAAATAATGAAGGAAAGTGGTGCTACATGCTTGATACAAGTGGATGCTATAGGAGGTCTTGTATTTCTACCGGAGGGCATGTAATGCTACAGGAGGGATTATAAGTTGATTTTGTAGGTGAGAATGATGTCTTGAGGGTATGGAGAGGTGGATGGAGGTTGTGACAAATAAAGGGAGGTTGGGTTGAGCTCCTAGCCAAGCTCAGGACCTCTCACAGGTCTGTGTTGCATTAGGACGAATGCTCATGGTATACTACATAAAATGACTTATGGAATTAGAGTTTTGGGACAATGTTGAACATGGAAAGAGAAGATGAAGGAGTCCAAGATGGATGTGGTAAAGGTTCCCTTCCCTGTAGATCAAGACATCCTTCTAATCAATCGCAATCATACATACATTGATTATTAACAAAATGAGATAACATGGGATGGAAAATATGAGTTGAATTTAAATAACATATATTTTACGCTATAACACTAATATAATAACTAAAGTGAATTTTAAACTATAGAAAGAAAATGTAAAGAAGAACAACTAACATTCATCTATTTCCAAGAAATCATAAACACAATATTTTTGGAGTGAGGTTGTGAATCGTTCCACTCATTTTCTCACAAGAGAGGTGATGTAGAGAATGTAACCATAGGTTTCTATAGCTTAATCTCTACTGAAATTAAAGAAACTATGAACTACTTCGAATCAAGAAGAAACATAAGTACAAAAATAGGGACCGAAGCCTATGGGTTGGGCCCAAACCCAATGGTCTCATCCCTCTAAAACTAACTCAGATGTAGCTTAAACTCCAACTTTTCATTATAAAAACATGTAGGTCTTATACATCACATAAAAATTCAATGTAACAACATCAAGCTTCTGTTGCAGCAGCTACAACCACCCTACAAAATTTTTCCTTAGCTTCATTTTGGACCCTCCCTACCAACCATCCTTAGCAGCATGTCTTGCACTATTAAGTACATAGGCTTCAGCTGAGTTTCAAAGGCTTTCCATCCTATGCATGTCTACTTGCTTTTTGTTCCCATCGTAGGCTGCCATTCCAGACTTAGAAAAATTTCTGGTTGAGATGTTCACTCAGAAATTTGCACAATTTTGGAGGGGAACCAACCTTCCCTTTAGAAATTGTTGAATCCTTCTAAGATCTGAATTTGTGCCATTTATCCAGACATCCCTCCCTCATAAATCCACTCAATCTAGCCAGTCACTAGGGTTCAACCTAGAAAGTGTGCAATTCTAAGAGGTAGTGACTTGCTGACCTGAGAAATTGCACAATCCATGGGGGACAACCAGCCCTGCTCAACCTAGACTGCATAAATCCCTTTCCCAAGCTTGAAAAATTTTGCATGTGCTTTGAGGTTGACTGGTTCCCTATGAGACTGAGCAATATTTATTTGCAAGCATGGACTGCTTTTTCCTAAAATAGAAAAAGCAACATGAAAAAAGCATCCCTAAATTTTAGGGATCTATTTTTAGTAGCTATCGGTTACATGCAATTATTGTTTTAGAAACTTCCCTCCAAGTGTCACTTTTCCCTAGATTTGTAGCATGCATGTCATAAGCCTCTAACTTATTCATTTGATGTTGCAGAGCTCATTCCTTACATCGATTGTTGAGCTCTGACATCCCACATTGTATCTAGGACTTTTCGACACATTCAACTCAGCTTTTTTTGGGTAAGTTTGATTTTCATGTCATTTGCTTCTTTTCTGTCACTTTGCATATTTCACTTTGTACAAATGTTGTTTGTTTAGTTTTGTTGAATGCCTGCTGTCATTTTAATGAATATTATCTTATAGAAGCACCATTTCAGTTTTTGTTTGCATCTCACTGTTGTCGCATGCATGACACTATTTTTTCACTAACATCTGACGTTGCAACTAATTGTTTCACACACATGCATGCTTTCCCATTTTCTAAATCCTACATTTATCATTTGCATGCATGATCATTCACTCTTGCTCACATTTCTTCTCACCATGCATTCAAACCTCTTCATGTTTTCAGCGGGTCTAGGCTAGCTTGGGTCGGACCTTGCCTCACCCATACAAAAATGCACGTTTCTCAAAGTGAAGGCTCTGCCATCCCTCTAGAAATTGCATAAACCTAGCCAGCATTGACCTCCACGCTTGCATTGTGCAATTATGGGAGGGAGTACCCTTCTGACCCAGAAAAATATGCAATCAAGTCTCTGGGCATGCATGTCCTTGCTGACTAAAATTGCGCATTGCACAGTTTCAGCCCTCAGCAGGTAAGTTACACTATGCATTGTGCACTTCCAACAGTCAGTTAGCCTCCTGACCACTCGTACTGTGCCTTGCATAGTTTTGTTAGTTAGTCTCGCAACCTCTGGGTGAAAATTGTGTAATTTTTACTTCGAGTCACAAAGGTATGTTGCATATCAGTCCTCAAATTTGTTTTCGTTTTTAACTGATAGGTTTCTATCCATGAGTGTCACTATGTCTCCAGGTCACATCATCGATGAGATCAGAGTTGAAGAGAGAGATATTGGATGAAGTATCATCCTTTGAGACAGTAGTGCAAATGTTGTATTCCGGATTCGATACCGTGCATAAGGTAGTTGTCCATCTCAATGGTTGGCTACAACACTATTCTAGGAGAGAACAAATCTTTTCAAATCTGCATACTACTATCAACTGCATGGAGACATGGAAAATGAGATACAAAGGAGCCCCATTGCATTTGCCAAAGGTGATGATTCCCAAGGTGGTAGATTTGAAGGCACGCATCTAGAGTCAGATCCAGAACTATGAGAAACTCCCATAGCTCATCATCATTTTGTAGGCTTCGCATGCATGGGTTTTCAGAAGCTTGGATGTCATTGTGAACATGGATGCGATCCCATCTTTTGGTATGCACATCGAAGCGAAGTCAAAGAACCAAGTCCAAATGGAGCTGGACATGTACTTCAACGAGTCGATGCAAGTAGCCACCAGCACAGACTTGGAGATCAACATAGACATTATTCATAAGTATGTTGTTTGTCCAGTTGCACTAATGACAATGATGCATATGTTAGCAGACGAGTTGGACAAAGGTTTGAGACCAGTGTACCCGAATGAAACGAAGGCAAGAGTTTTATTTCAGCAAGATGTCACCATTGAGCACACGAACACCATCACGGACTACTAAGGTTGGAATCAGTTCACCATCATCGATCATAGAGAGGATGTCGAAGAGTTGGTCTTCCCATAGTTGTCCAAGTCATAGTAGTGTCTTGCATGGCTTTCTCAAGCCTATTTTGTCTCACATGGGTACATGTGCAAATTGTAATGTAACATCTTATAAAACTGAAAGACCAAGTGGTGATGGTCAAATGTAACAATCATATAGTAGTTGAAGAGTCATGAGGGTAAGTGAAGAGTCATGAAGGGGAATGTCAAGGGTTACCCCACCCTTTTCTATTTATAGAACCTCATAACTCATTGTAAAGGTTTTTGTGAGCCAAGATTGTAATAGGTGTATCTTAGAGAAAGATTGGACTGTATTGTAATGAGCCTTAGCTTCTCCGTAGTTCAGAGCTAGTATATCTCTTTGGAGGAGCAGGCGACAATGATGGTAACATTTTGATGTTAGAACTAGTGGTTGGTAATGGTTGCATGTATGATTGGAACATTCACTTTCTTAATATAGCAGAGCCAATGTGTTTCATGCATATGTTTTTATTTTATTTCAGTTTTCTTGGTTACACTAATGATATATGTATCTGTTTACTTATGCATGTATGTATGGAATCCTTCTATATATGTATGTATGACTCTTGTTGACATGTCATGTTGGTTTAACTATCACTTTGGATTTTTTGTTCACCTTCCTACCAGCTTGTGATGTATTTGTGCTCGTGTGTTCCCTTCCAAGCTACGTGTTTCCACAGGTTTCCAAGTGGCGCATTTATTCCAATTTCCATGTGTTAGAACAGTTTACGCACCTTCCTTGGCTTGTTATGCTGGTCACACCCTTGATACCAACAAGGACATCCTAGTTGCCTCTGTGCACAACTGTTGTTAAGGTGATACCATAAGACCCACTTCTAGGACTGCTACACTAAACAGTTTGAGGTCTAGTTGGGACTTCTTATCAGGGAGACCCCCTCACATGTTGGGAGGTCCAACACTGTCAAAATATCTTGCGCTAGAAGGAGAGCTAGATGACAAGCTAAGCCCTTACATCCTGTTTCAAATCTTCGCATATCTATCATGGATATCATTGGAATCATCCCTCTACGATGTTTCTCTTATGCCGAACATCTCGACATGACAAGGGAGTTTTTTGATTTCTTGTTAGAATTCATGGATGATAGTTAAGGCGAAGTGGCTGGCCCGAGTACTTACAATAGTTCTATGCATTTATTGATAATGGAGATGACTTCTCTAATGAACAGGCCAATTTCTTACTTTCACGTGCACTTCGCAAATCCCCATAATGTTGGTGCCACAATCTGCCTCCCGTTAGCATGCACTCACTTGAACAGTTATGTAATATCATTGGATATACTTTCCATCATTTTGATCCAAAACCTCGAGACCAAAAACTGTTAAAACAATGGAAGACTCCCCAAGAATTGCTTCTGTTTTCTTAGCAGCGCTTCCGTGTATTGCAATTTGAAGCTCTGAAAAGTCAGATGAAATTCCATTATCTCATGTAAAAATTTGAATATTTCCTTACTAAAATCTATCAATCCCAAGATGAACTTGAAGTTCAAACCCCACTCAACATACTTCAGTGATGGAGCTGCATAATCATAGACAGACACAGTCGCTGTCACAAGTGACTGTCTTTCGTCCCCTCATTAAACAACTTCACCACTGCAGAGTGATGTGGGAGAAGATGCACACACATCTATTCAATTTTTATATCCTCCCAACATCACTTCTCTCAATTTTCGTCTAGATTTGGTGTTGAAGCCCATGGGTTTTCACGTGCCTTTGTTACCTTAGCCTCCATCTTCATGTTCTGTTGATCCTCTGGATTGCATTGTCTTGTGTCCTTCTAGTCCAGACTCTACACCTATTGTAAACAAGAATCAAGCCATTGATGGAGTTGGTGTTGCGCAGTCAACCTATGCTATCATTCATGATGAGTATGACTAGTAACCTAAACATCAACCTATGGCAAAGGATGACCTCCCTCTGTCTACACCTGCTTCGCTTTTCCCTAACCTCTTCAGTGATTGCATCATCACTAATTTTTCTTCTGTAAATGCACAAACGGATGCACCTATTGTTGATCATTCACAGAATACATCGGATGTTAGCCCATAATTTGACAATGGAAAGGAAAAAATATTCATTGAAAATCCACTTTATTTTTCATCTTCTTTTTTCGGAAATGCAAAGGGTGAACATTATTTCTTCTTATATATCCCTCTGTTTTATTTATCTGATCATGAGGTTTCTCACAAAATCATTGATTTTTTGGATCGTAGCTGCCATGATCCATTTACTCCTATATTCGATGACGATGATTATCCTATCACTATTGATTTTTCAAATCTACTTGTTTATGATAATCTATCTTTCAATGAAAGTTGAAACCCCATAACTATCGAGGTAGTTCACCCCAAGCTGATGGTTATGTCAGGCCCTCGTCATCTTGAGGTTGGTTTCACCTCTAGTCAAGAAATTGTTGAAACACCCATGGCTCCTCATCACTCATCTGTATGCATTGAAGTTCAATCCCACACACAGGTTTCACTTCCTCCACTCGAACTACATGATCCCATCGCTCAAGCATTAGAGTAATCTTACACAATAAGCACATGTGCACGACACAAGTTCTCTTTTCTTCTCTTGTTTTCTTGCATGTCACAGTCAAGGGAATGAATATGCTTAACATTTGCATGTAGTATCACACAACACCATGGTAAGTCCATCAATTGCATGTCACGCACATATAGTCATTTATGTTATGTGGACACATTTAGAATCCGGTTGTATTTGTCTTCATTGTCATATTTTTCATGTTTGCTAGTTCACGTAACTTTGTTGTTCGTGAACCATGCCTTGACCAACATAGGTCGACCAATGCGCCAGTGGCTACTTTGGAAATATAACTTTACATGTTTAGGCTCATGCACCATTATCTTAGGAGTAGGAGTAGTTTTTGCTTTACCTTGTTTGCTTGCATGCATATTTGATTTCTTACTTTGTGTGATTGTTCTCTTGCTTTCTTATTTTCTTACTCGCATTGCTCTTTC
This sequence comes from Pinus taeda, assembly GCA_000404065.3. Classification (NCBI taxonomy): domain Eukaryota; kingdom Viridiplantae; phylum Streptophyta; class Pinopsida; order Pinales; family Pinaceae; genus Pinus; species Pinus taeda. Next base: position 9,903 of record APFE031051735.1, on the reverse strand, counting down.
ATTTTTCTTCTTCTCTTCACTATTTTATTTGTTTCTTTTCTTGTTTACATTTGTAGGTTAGTTTTTAATGAAATTGTGTATAACTCTTGAAACAAGCGAGGGTAAAGTACAAGAGGATTTGTGTAGCTATCAATACATGGTTATCTCTCATATTATCTATGTATTTAAACCTTTTTATCTCCAATCCATGATACACCAATGGAAAATACGTAACGTTCAAAGTGAACCTTGATGAAAACACAGCTTGCGTGCTAACTAGTATCACCTACTCTAGTCGGTTGTTTTGGGTTAACCCTTGTTAGCTCAGTCAAGTAGAGTAAGGTGAGGGGGAAAACCTTGACAAGTATGTTAGAGGTATATACAAAATACTTCTCTGAAGGAACAACCTCTTCTACTCTTAATAAGTCGTGATCGCTCTTCTTCCTCTGAAATGAATACGTGCTTATGCACAGTTACAAAAAATGAAAATATGAGTATAAAAAAAAATGAAAATGTAAAAAATTTAAGAAAACAAAAAATGAATAAGGCAAAAGAAGAGAAAGGATTCTTAAGTAGAGAGGTGATGCAAGTAACGTAGTCAAGGTAATGACGAGGCTAGCTGGTAGCGAAGCGATGCTTGTATTCCTGCGTGACTCCATTAGGGTACTGTCGAGGCCTGCTGATACCAGAGCAAAACTAGAGATGAAACTTAAACTCTGAATATCATATTGCTTGTGTACCAATATACCCCTCATCCCAATTGAAACAACTATGTTGACTTGGCTTGGAATGTGTGTCAACCAACCAAGAGCGTGGCAGATGCTACATATTTCAATGAAGCTAGTATGAGAGTCAAGATTATCAAAGAACTGAACAATACTTCTAGAGGTGTTAGACTTGTGTTTCACGGAACAAGGTCCATTCAGAGAGATGGAGTTCTACGAGTGTGTCGCCAAGTGTTGTAGTAGCTACAACCACCCTCCAAAATTTTTCCTTTGCTTGATTTTGGAGCCTCCCTACCAACCATCCTTAGCATCTTATCTTGCACTTTCAAGTACATAGGCTTCGGGTGTGTTTCAAAGGCTTGCCAGCCTGTGCATGTCTACTTGCTTGTTTCCCATCACATGTTGTCATTTCGGAAAATCGTGCAATCCTGGAGGGGAACTAACCTCCCTCCAGAAATTAAGCAATTCTATTGGGTTGGTTGTTGGGATCTGAAATTGCGCAATCCAGCCAAGCAGCCCTCCCTCAAAAAACTGCGCAATCTAGCCAGTCACTGGGCTTTAACCCAAGAATTGCACAATTCTAGGAGGCAGTGACCTACTCATAAAAGAAATTGCATAATGCGCGAGGGACAACTAGCCCTGCTCAACCTAGAAACTATGTAAATCCCTATCCCAGACATGCAGACTGTTTCATGTGCTTTTAGATTGACCGGTTCCCTTTGGGACTTAAAAATCTTGATTTGCATGCATGGGCTTCTTTTTCCTAAAATAGAAAAAACACCATGCAAAAAGCATCCCTAAATTTTAGGGATCTATTTTTAGCAGCTGCGGGTTACATGCAAATATCATTTTAAAAACTTCCTTGCAAGTGTCACTCTTTCCCAGATTTGTGGCATGTGCATCAGAAGCCTCAAACTTATTTATTCAACACTGCAGAGATCATTCCTTACGTCGATCATGGAGCTCTGACATCCCACATTGTATCTACGAGTCTTTGGCACACTCATCTTAGCTTTTTCCGGGTAAGTTTTCTTTTCATGTCATTTATTGATTTTTTGTTGCTTTGTGTATTTCTATTTGTACGAATGTTGTTTGCTTAGTTTTGTTGAATGCCTGTTTTTGTTTTAATGTATATTAGCTTGTAGAAGCATAGTTTTTGTTTTTGTTTGCATTTCACTATTGTCACATGCATGACACTCCTTTTCTACTAACGGTCACCATTACAGTGAATCGTTTCAAACACATGAATGTTTTCCCGTTTCAAAAATCCTACATTTACCATTTGCATGCATGAGCTTTCACTCTTGCTTACATTCAGTCTCACCATGCATTCAAGCCTCTTCATGTTTTCAGTTGCTCGTCGGTGGGTCTAGGCTACCTTGGGCCGGACCTTGCCTCACCTGGACAAAAATGTGCATTTCTGGAAGTGAAGGCTCTATCTTCCCAATAGAAATTGCACAAAATTGGCCAACACTAACCTCTAGGCTTTCATTGCACAATTCTCGGAGGCAGTGCCCTACTGACCCATAAAGTGCGCAATGCAGTCTCTGGGCATGCATGTCCTTGCTGACTGAAATTGTGCATTGCATAATTTCAGCCCTCAAAAAGCAGGATGGAATTTGCATTACATAGTTCCAGAAGTCAGTTAGCCTCCTGACAGCCTAGCATGTGCCTTGTCCAGTTTTGGCAGACATTCTTCGAGCCTCCTATTGAAAATTGTACAATATTTACTATCAATCACCCAAGTATGTTGCATGTCAATCCTCAAATTTGTTTTGGTTTTTAAATGGCAAATTTCTTTCCATGAGTGTTGTTATGTCTCCAGGTATAGCAGGTGTTCGTCCATTTATCAACAGTACAAGTAAATGGCCTCCAAGGGAACAGGGTCAAAGGCCACCATTGGAAGTGAAACTGGATATACAGTTGAACAAGTATCTATGGTTCTTCTCGTTTACGAAGATACCAAGCTGCTCATAGACAAAGAAATCAAGTTCAAATGGCAGGACATCAACAATACATTCTCAAGCACATTTGAGGAATATTTGGAAGACCGCAGGGTCTATGTCAACATCCACAAGTTTGGCTTTTATCGGATTGCATGTAGGTGTCCCGCATTTCCATGCATGGACATGATACATAAGATTGTCTCGCTCACTGATCCTGAGGCGATGGTGTTGAGCAGTGTCAGTGGGATAGAGCTTTCTACCTTTAGGGTGAAGGACTATCATGAGATGTATCACTTGCTGCAGTTGATGATCACAAAGGAGAAACCCTTTAGCACACATAGCAACTCAAACTCTAGAGATATCTTGAAGAGTTGGGTGAATGATAGCTAAGTTCAGGACAAAATCCAACCTCATTTACAAGTTGAAGATACTGCAGAAGGCATATTAGTACTTGGTCATCTTTACATGCTACTTGTATGACCAAGAGAGCACAGAGACCTTCCCGTAGAGCTGGGTGAATGTGTTAGACCAACTGGTGAGTGAAGGAAGGCCATGCAACTGATTTGACATGTTGACTCTCAGGTTGAAGGAACAAGTGATAGGAGTTTGACATCTGCCCAAAGCCCAACAAGCATAGATATACATGGTCACATACATACTAGATGAAATTTGTGCTCATCTATAGTTCCTAGGCTTGAGGTGGGCATGGACACCTTCGAAAACTATTCTGCACACTTATTGTAGATTGTTTTCCATATCCATCTTCCGAAGAGTCATCACACAGTTGTCAAACCACTTTGTCACCCCAGTGTACAAAATGATATTTGAGAAGGATCCACCTTGCATGTAACAGGTAGCGATGGAGGCATTAATCGATATAGAATATTGGTATGCCTCAAACCTAGGCACCTTCATATGGATGTACAACATGGAGAAGCCTCTGCATGTTTTACCGAATTTTTCCATGGACAAGCTTGTCATGCAAGAATTTCCGTATCACATCTTGATAGGGTTTTTAGCTAGATTGTACAAGATAAAGAAGGAACCTTGGCCCGCTCTTCCTTTGCAGAACGAGTTGTATGAGATACAAAATCTCAAGCATGCTGATGCTGAGATGAAAGATTTCAAAAGATTTACTTTCAGAACCAAACGTTTGAATCTTTATGACCCGCATCACTTTGTAAAGGACCACTGTGTCAGAGTGGAATTTCCTTGGATCCATGGGGCATGCCATTATGCTGAGGAAGACCCATGGAGATATTGCCATAACTTCTCCAGGCTCAGTGAACCATTTGACATAGTTGTGGAATGGTTAGAGAAATAGCGCGAAGAAACATCTATGAGAGCACCATCATCAACAGTAATAGAGGGTAACATACCTATGCATGAAAAAGGTAAGGGAAAGGTTTATGACAGCACAGAGGTAGACCAAAGCCACAAGTTCAAAGAATATCCACTCATGATGAAAGAAGCTTTGGAGATTGAGGCTAAGAGGCGATAATGCAATAGGAGGAATGCACAAAGGAAAGGATATAAATAGAGGATGGAGGAAGCAAAAAAGGAGTTGTAAGAGTTGAAACAACAACTCTGGGAAGAACATGAGTTGTGAAGAAGAGAGAAGGAAGCGTAATAGGGATAAACAAAGTAGGATGCACAACATGCATAGATTGATGAAACTGTGCCCATATAATTTATAGACTCATCTGAGCATCTAGCACAAAGCAAACTGGGTGAGCATTAATAGGAGCAGGACTTAGCTCAAGAGATTGAATAGATGTAGAGCAGATGGATAAAGATGTGGTGTAGCTAGAGTTAGATCAGGATACACACCTCATGCCTCATAACCAAGAGATCACCCCACCGATTTCACCAAATCTAGAATCATAGCAAGTCCTAAGTCATCAAGGAGACACAAATATCCTTGAAGACAATTCGGAAATGGAGATGCACACCATATATTTCGACGAGTTACAACACAAAGTTGTGAAATCACATAGAATGCCTGCTCCAGATGTCCACACATCCCCTGCGTAGTTTGTAGAATGAGTGATCACATCTGATGTGTGCATGCATCCATCAAAATTGGCCAATGCTACCAGAGCATATACCGAAGCCACCAGCTTGAGTGTTTGATTCTTGATAGCAGAGAATGAGTGAATGGCTAAGGCGTTAGAAGAAGCCAAGCAGGGAGGAGAACAAGTCACATCATCCACTTAGGCAGAGGCCAATAGAGTGATACTGGATGAAGTATCATCCCTTGAGATAATCATGTAGATGTTGTATTCTATATTTGATACATGCATGAGGCATTTGTCCATCTCAATAGTTGGAAGCACCATTGTGCTAGGAGAGAATCCATCTTGTCCAATTTTCATACTGTTGTTGACTACATGTAGACATGGACAATGAGATACAAAGGAGCTCCATTTCATTTTCCAAAGATGATGAAGCCCAAGGCAGTAGAGTTGAAGGCACACATCCGGAGTTTGATCCGAAACTATGAGGAACTCCCGTAGCTCATCAGCAATTTGCAAGCTTCGCATGCACAATTTTTCAAATGTTTGGATGACATTGTGTGTTTGCATGCGATACCATATATTAGTACACTCACCGAAGCGAAGTCAAAGAACGAAGTCCGAACGGAGCTAGAGATGTAATTCGATGATTTGGTGTGTCTGGCCATTAGCACAGACCCGGAAATCAGCATAGACATTATGCATAAGTATGTTGCCCACCCAGATGCACTCATGACCATGATGCATATGTTAGCAGATGAGTTGGACATAGATTCTAGATTAGTGTACCCAGATGCAATGAAGGCAAGATTTTTGTTTCAACAAGATGTATCCATTGAGTACGCATACACCATCATAGACTACCAACCTTGGCATCTGTTTCCCACCATCGATCATCACAAGGATGTCAAAGAGTTGGTCTTCCCATAGTTGTCCAAGTCATAGTAGTGTCTTGCATGGATTGCTCAAGCCTATTTTGTCTCGCCTTGGTACATGTGAAGATTGTAATGTAATATCTTGTAAAAGTGAAAGACCAAGTGTCGATGGTCGAATGTAATAGTGATGTAGTAGTTGAAGAGTCATGAGGGTAGGTGAAGAGACACAAAGGTGAATGTCAAGGGTCACCCCACCCTTTTCTATTTATAGAACCTCATAACTCATTGTAAAGTCTTTTGAGAGCCAAGCTTTAGGAAGGTGTATCTTAGAGAAATATTGGACTGTATTGTAATGAGCCTTAACCATAGGGTAGAGCTAGTACATCTCTTTGGAGGTGCAGGCGGCAGTAGTGACTATAACATTTCACTGTTGGAACTAGTGGTTGGTCATGGTTGCATATATGGTTGGAACTTTCACTTTCTTAATATAATAGAGCCAACACGTTTCATGCAGATGTTGTTATTGTATTTCACTTATCTTGGTTACATTAACGATATATTGTATGGACTCTTTCTATATATGTATGTATGAATCTTGTTGAGATGTGTTGTTGGTTTAACCATCAATTTGGATTTTCGGTTCACCTTCCTTCCAGCTTGTGATGTATCTTTGCTCATGTGTTCCCTTCCAAGTTGCGTGTTTCCATACGTTTCTAAGGGGTGCACTCATTCCTCTTTCCATGTGTTAGAACCCTTCAAGCACCTTCCTTGGCTTACTGTGCTAGTCAAACCCTTGATGCCAAGAGGGATATCCTGCTTGCCTCTGCACACGACCACGGTCAATGTGATACTATACAACCCACTGCTTGGACTCCTACACCAAATGGTTTGTGTTATGAAACCAACTCACAAAAATATAGAAAAGATAGATAAACACCTTAGAATTCAGGCTCTTCGAGGGGGAAACCTCCTTTACATTACACAAATGAACAATTCTTGGATGATACAAATGACAAGATTTCATTTCTATATATAGGAGTCTATGGAGTCACAATATAACCTAGATGACCTAACAATAATAATATAATCCACAAAAATAACAATAGAGGGATTCTATGGGGCACAGTAATAAAAAAATGGGGGACAATAGGGGCTCAACAATATTAATAAGGGATACAATTACAATAGTAATGGGGTAATCACTAGTATTACAGGGACCTAACATGCCCCTCTCCTTCAAAAAATTGTTGTCCTCAATGCTTGAGTAGTTCTGGATGCTTTTGTATAAAATTCTCATCCTCCCATGTGGAATATTTAGCAGATAAGTTCTTCCACTTGATGAGATACTCCAAAATTGATCGATTTCGTAGTTGTCGAGTTCTTGTTTCTATGATTGCTTCTGGTTATAATTTTTCCTTCCTCGTCAAGTTTTGGCAATATTGTTTGAACTAGTAGCTTGTCACCTATAACCTTCTTTAATCTTGAAACATGGAAAACTGGGTGCACTTGAGACGCTATAGGAAGCTCCAATTTGTATGCCATAGTACCAATATTTTGCAACACCTTGTATGGACCATCATACATTGGTGATAATTTATTATCCTTCTTAGCTTGCTTGAGGGACATTTGTTTATATGGTTGTAGCTGTAGGAATACCCAATCACCTACATCAAAACTTCTTTTGCTGCGATGTTGATCTTCCTGTTGTTTCATTCTATTATGTGCCAACATGAGGTTATCCTTTAAGAGTTGGACAACTTGTTCTTGATGTCCGATGTGATGTTCCATTGCTTGAACCTTAGAATTTTCTCTTAAATATGATGTGATGGATGGTGGCTGATATCCATAAAGTGCCATAAATGGGGTCATTTTTGTTGTTGTATGGAAGGAAGTGTTATACCACCATTTAGCTAGAGGCAACCATTTGACCTATTGTGTCTGTTTATCAAATACAAACCAATGAAGATATCCTTCCAAACATTGGTTTACTATGTCAGTTTTCCCATTAGATTGATGATGATAAGATAAGCTATGAGCTAACTGAGTACCAAGAAGTGTCTTCCTGTTAGGTAGGGTTGCCATTTCTTAAGTGCATGTAGTATTGGCAACATTTGCTTCTCATAAATAGCTTTGTGTAAAAACTTTCCCTTGATTGCATGAATTTCAAAAGAAATGGGTCTTTCATCTTACATTAAAACAGCACCAATTCCATTTCCTGAAGCATCACATTCCACAAAAAAGGTTTTTGTGAAGTCTGGTGTAGCTAAGACCGATGCTTGGCACATTGCCTCTTTAAGATGTTCGAAGGCCTTTGTTGCTTCTGAGTCCATGGAATGCTATTCTTTTCTTCAATAAAGTTGTTAGAGGGGTTGTTATTCCCATATCCTTAAAAAACTTGCAATAACACCTTGTCAACCCAAGAAATCTCGCAGATGCTTTATGAATGGGGCATTTTCCATTCCTTAATGGCTTTAATTTTTCTAGGGTCTACCTTAAACTCCTTCATGAGATACAATATGACCCAAATTCCACCTCTTGTACTCCAAGAAACATTTGGATCTTTTTGCATATAATTGTTTCTCCTCTAATAGTTGTAGCACCCTGTCAACATGTTCAACATGATCCTTCCAAGACTTGCTGTAGATTAGTATATCATCAAAAAATACTAACACAGATTTTCTAACGAAGGGTTTGAAAATGGAATTCATCAAACCTTGAAATGTAGAAGGTGCATTGGTAAGGCCAAAAGGCATGACCAAAAATTCATAATGACCCTCATGAGTTCTAAATGTTGTTTTCGTAATGTCTTCAGTCTCCATTCTGATTTGATGATATCCAAAACAAAGATCCAACTTGGTGAAGTAAATTGATCCATCCAATTCATCAATGACAAGAATGGGAAACTTATCTTTAATAGTGAGCTTGTTGAGCTCCCTATGATTGGGACACATGCGCCATGATCCATCCTTCTTGTGCACCAATACTACTAGAGTAGAGAAAGAACTTTGACTAGGTTGAATTATATCAGCCTCTAGAATTTCTGCAACCATACGTTCAATTTCACTCTTTTGGGCATAGGGATATCTCGACGGCCTAATGTTTGGAGGAACACTTCCTAGAATCAGATGAATAGCATGATCATGATCACGAATAGGTGGGAGACCTTTGGGAGTCTCAAATACCTTGGAATGATTGTCCAAGACTTTTTAGAGATATGGAGAAATAGATGATTCCAATGTGGAAACATCTAGCAAACATAATTGAGAAATTACACCTCCTTGTTCATTTTCTAGAAGCTTTGTCATACCGTTAGAGTTGATTATCTTTCCCGGTTTCCCTGCAATACCCTTTAATTCAAATTCCTTTCCTTCAGCAGAAAATTTCATGAAAAGTTCTTGAAAATTAAAAGCTATTGTACCCAAGGGTTGTAGCCATTGGACTCCTAGTACAACATCAGCACCTCCCATTGGAATGGAAAGCATTAGGCTAGTCAATACATATTCTCCCATGGATAGCTTGATATTATGGCACTTTCTAGAGCAATTTATCATTCCTTCATTTGCAATCATCACTTGACACTCTAGTGCTGGATATAGGGAGCAATTCAATTCTTTCATTACCTTACAATGAATCAATCAACACTATTACATTTTTCTTCTTGATTTTTCCTTCTATATTGATGGTTTGAGGAGTGGTAAGTACAGCCAATGCATTACAAGATATGGTCAAATTCATTTCTTCTTTATCTAGGCCTTGTTCTTGGAGTATATCCTCTTCCTTTGAACTTTCTTTCTCCATTTCTTCTTCCTCTTCACAATCTATGTAGAATAATTTCTTCTCAGCACACTTATGACCTTTAGTGTATTTGCTATCACAAATATAACAACGCCCTTTTTCTCTTTTTCCTTCCAATTGTGTGGTGTCAACCTTATAGGTTGTGGAAGGCTAGGGGTAACAACACTTCCATCTTTATAGTTGTGACTAGTATGCTTCCTGGTTGTCATTGTAGGTTTTAACCCCATACAGAAATTACCTGCATACGAATTCTAAATCACATGAAAAATAAAAATGCGAGAGCATAACACATAAAACACATATACACAGAGATTTCCCACTGGATCCCAAAACCGAGACTACTAGCTTGATTTTTCATTATGTTCCTTTCAATGTTACAATACATATTTATACATGCCAAGGCATCTAATACCATGCACCAAAAAACCATCGCGTCCAAAACCATGGACCGAAACCATCGCATCCAAAAAAACATTTGCGAAAATCATGCACAAAACCATAGGTGGGTCCGCCCAACCTAACATAGGGTCCAAAACCAAAATTTTCCGGGGCACTGCCCCGGACCCCA
>APFE031051734.1:79376-108870 GCA_000404065.3 Pinus taeda | reverse complement strand
TGAAAAATCAACCTAATAGTCCCAGTTTTGGGATCTAAGGGAAAATATCTGTGTATATGTGTTTTATGTGTTATTCTCTCACATTATTTATTTTCTGTGTTTTAGAATTCGGATGCATATAATTTCTGTATGGGGTTAAAACCTACATAAATCACATCAATCTTCTCCAAGTCATGAATTTGGAATATTTTGCAAATGTTCTCATAACTGCTCCATTGTTTTTGGTAGATATGTCATATTATTCTTTACAATTACTACACAGGAAACTTGAGCACAATGTCTCATGATGACATTGAGTAAAAGGTATTTAAATCATGGGCGTCTTCTAACCTTGTTATCATGATGTTGAAGAAGATGTTTTGCATACTCATGAAGATGGAAATTTGTTTCGCATGCTTGTAGCTTCACCTTTTAAGAAGAATTATGGAATTCACATATTCAATCATCCCACAATTTTATACTCATTAATTGGATATGAGTCAATGCCAGGCCAGCTAAGCACTTGCTCTACATTAGGTTGTTCCTTTATATTAGATTTATTTACCCAATCTTGAACAATATCAATCTCTCATTAAGAATTTGAAAGCTTTAATGCAAAAGAATATATATATTATCCATCTAGTGCATCATCAATCCCTATAACCCCTTCCAACATTGCAAATTTAGTTTCATTGTCTATCTCTAGAAAATTAACAACATTAATTATATGTGACACATATGTTGCAATTTCAAGTAATTATTAAAGTGTATCATTATCAACTCGAAATCCATGATAATATGGATCATTCTCAATCTTATAATATAATGCACACAATACAATTTCTTGTCTAACAGTAAAATCATAATTTGATCCTTTTGCGCCATTTTTTCGTACAACAATTATCAAATATAAGTCCTTAATATGTTGAGGTAATTTCATAGCAACATTGGCAACCTATTATATAAAACTAATGGTGTATCCAACCTATATTTGTATTGTTCACCTATAGATCATATAACATGTGAAATTGGACTTATACATGCTATCAACATCTCTTCAACTTGTGTGAGCACTGTAAAAACTTCAAGTTTTTCTCCTGGATTCATATGGTTATCAACTGAAATTCTATTATGACTTTCTTCTCTTTTACATCTCATGCACATTGAACCTATATTTGTCTTAAGTACTTGAATTTCAACATATGACTCTTCGCACACATGACACATTTGAACTTCAGCCAATGGATCAATCCTATCATGAAACTTTCGATGTGCAATATTCATATCAACGAGAGTTTTAAGTTGAGTTTGGGAACATATATCTTTTAAACAACTTTTTTTGGTAGGGTTTTCTTTCGCATCTTGTACCATGTTTGAGTTGGTTAGATATAATTTATGGGAGTAATAGGATTTATTAAATAAGAAAAGTTATAAACATTATAACTATTTTTAATTAATTTAGTGGAAATAAGGTTAATTATATAATTAATATAGCGCTTATGTATTACTTTGAAAATAATTAATTAATATGTAATCATTACTACAAAGATATTGAATGACATTAGGGTAGGGTATTGATAATTAATAGGACCTAAATTTGTCCTTTAATTGTAGGGTGATGTATATAATTAATGTAACAATAATCCTATTAGATATAAGAATATATCAAACTTATCATTATTAGTATTTATATTAATAATTTATTTACTAAGTAATATATTACTTTACTTTTATTATTGATTAGGTCGACAATTCTTTACCCCTCTCTTTTTGCTTCTCATTTTCTTATATAAACTTGTTGTTCTCTCGACACTATTTCCTTAGCAATCTTTTTCCTGATGATGGATCCACTTATGGACCCGAAACTTAGACATTCCTACAAAATGATTGTGCTAAATCCGAACTTCCAAAATGAAAATTGTTTTCATTATCAATATGCTCTTTGTTGTTCGTTTTTGCATTTCCTCTATTCTTCATGCTCTTTAGTTATCATTTCCTCTGGTTTTTTTGTTGATGTCCTCTTTGTTGTGCATTTTCTTCTATTATTTCTTTTGTCTTTGTTTGATAATATGCTCTTTGACACGATCTTCTCTCTTCTTCTTGTTGTGTAGTTGTCATTTTTGTTCTTCATGGTCTTCAACTGTCATTTCTAGTGTCTTTCTCTATTGACTTGCTCTTGTTTATCTCCATTTATCCTTTTTTATTCATGGTCTTCAACTATCATTTGTTGTGCCTTTGTTTGTCAATATGTTCTTTGATATTCTATTTAATATGTTGTACAATTTGCTCTTTGTTCACTTTTTTTCGCTCTTTGATGTTCTCTTTAATATGTTGTACAATTTGCTCTTTGTTCACTTTTTTTCGCTCTTTGATATTCTCTTTGTTCTTCACACATTTTGTCTTCTTGTTGTTGCCTAAAATGTTCATGTGTTCGTCTTCTTATATTATCAACATACACATTATCCATCTCATTATTGTAAGAGGAAAAAGTAGCGTGAATTATTGTAACATAAAAATCAATGCAAGTCGCAAATAATTGTTTTTTTAGATCCACTAAATTTATTGCTCTCCAATAATCAAATTACTTTCAAAGGAATGCACATCATCAATATAGTTACATCAGATCCATAAGTAACATCTGCATTGAAATCCATGTATCTAAAGAAAACGATCTAAAAGAATCAGAAATCAACATCATACTGAAATCAATGCATTTAGTGAAATCAATCAAATAACATTATAAATTGACATCTACATTGAAATTAATGCATTTAATGCAATTAGGGAAAAATTTTAGAGGTGAAATTTTGCTAATTGGCTATTTTTTGGACATTTTGTAAAAAAAACATTTGCCCATTTGATTAAAAGTTCACATATCTTTTACATATACATGATTAAATGGATTATATTTGCTAAAAATTTACCAATTTTAATAGTAAATTACATGTTTTTTAATTGAATATTCACCTAAATTTTATATATATGACTTTTCAAACCACAATAGCTGCCTATCATACTATAAAAATGTATAATAAAAATGTATAATATTTGAATCCTTAAAAAATACCCTAAATACAATCAATAAGACAACATTATAAATTGACATGTACATTGACATCAATGCATTTAATGTAATCAATTAGATGGTATTAGACATTAACTTCTACATTGGAATCAATACATTTAGTGCAATCAATAAGATAGCATTAGATATTAACATCTACACTAAAATCAATACATTTTTCAAATTTAGTGAAAATTCAATAGTTTTTGTTGTTTTTTTAATCTAATTTTGAGACATTGACGATTTTCTAAATCCAACTTCTTTCACCTCGTACAACAGCTTTACTTCATATTCCTATATGGTTAATCAAAAACTCAATAAGTAAGTTGTTATATAATGGAAATATTTTACAATAAATGTTTTAATGTGACCTTGACAACAAAGTGAAACTATCACATACTACTTTTAATATTATTATTTAATATTAATATAATTAATATTAATATTATTAACCTAATATAATATCATATTTAATATCCCTTTGATATAATTGGAGTTAATAGGTTAGTTATAGACAATTCACTATATACGATCTCGAAGACGAATATATATTAATAGGTTCTCATCATAATATCGAATCATTGAAATGTAAACCTATATATAAAAAAATCTATATTGAGGTAATGGAAATTCATTGTAAACCTAATGTATTAAAACAATAAAATATTCCTATATTTGAAGTGAAACCATTGAAATTCACTGACCGTATTTACCTGTGTTTTAAACCTTATACATTTTGAAGCGAAACCACTGAAATTCACTAACCGTATTTACCTGTGTTTTAAACCTTATACATGACATTAATACAATAATACTTTTAATATATGAAATTTGAAATATTATTAAATTCACTGACCGTATTTACCTGTGTTTTAAACCTTATATATGACATTCATTACATTAATATTTTTAATATATGAAATTTGACATATTTTTATATTAACTTACTGTAATATAATTTATTATATGAAATTTTAGTGTAACATTTTTTCACCAAGAAAATCACATTTACATTACAATATGGCGGAAGCCAGTCAGAATACGGCCGAAGCCAGAATACAATATAGCCGAAACCAGTCAGAATACAGCCGAAGCCGGCTGATACGGCAAAGCCATTACATATCGCCAAAAAGGGACCTCCGCAGGGATCGAACACGGTTAGGAGAGCGAAAGCCATCCACCCCAGCCGTCATATTATGCACGCTGGGTGCCATTCTTTTAGTGTAACATAACATTGAATGTTAATTGTCATTCAATTATAAGTGAAATTTCATAGTGAAATACCATATATATAGTGAAACCATTGAAATGCACTAATCCTTTATATACCATATTTCATGTAAATGATAATTGTTAAATATTAGGGTTTAAAGACAATGCTGGGGTTTTTAAAGATGTTTGAGCCTCTTTCATAAGAATTTCCACTAAAACGCGAGCAAAAACCTATGGGAAATGTGCTACTAGAAAGCTCAAATGTGGACTATGTTCAAAGTATATTTGGGTTTGATGTTACCTATGATTTTTAATGTTTATTATTAATTATAGGATGCGTTGAACACTGAATGAAGGATAATATGAAAAATCATAAATGCGACCAAACTAGAACGTTCAAATTCGTACCTTTTTCATTCATTGCAGAGTTAGGTGAGAAATTTCTGGACAGAAATCCTATCCCATCATAAATGCAGGAAGATTTTCCTTTTTTTTTAAATATAAATGCGAAGAAATAGAATGTTCAGATTCGTACAATTTTCATTAATTGCAAAGTTAGGTGAGAAAAATAACATTTTCAAAGTTTTAGATAGGAAATCAATCATGTCATATTCTGAGAACAAATAAGAGAAAGAATTTACTTTTGAGAACAAATAAGACAAAGAATGATCCAAAAAATTGAATTTCAAGAACAAACAAGTGCTATATAGTAGCTATTCCCTAGTGCTTAGTTTAAATATAGGTAAATTAAAGTGAAGAACAATAAAAGTTTAGCAAAACATTGGTTAATACAGAACGGGCATTGTATTTCAACATTTAACAAAGCATGCAGTAAAAGTTTGAATTTAAATCTCATTTAAATCAATTAGCCTACAAATCATGGGAAAATAATTTTTTTGCATTAAATCTATAGTATGTTATCAATTTGTTACTAGAAAACCTTATAACATTCTAGTAATGGCCAATGTTCAACCAATACCAATCGAATTATACGTCATGATCAATCAATCGTGTCATTGATTCCACTTCAAATATAAGAAAATTGCTATTGAAAGAAGGAGAAAATTTTGTTAATTAATGTGTTTGTCGAGAGGTACCATAAACATATTATATTGAGTTCAGCATGCTTATGCCTCAAAATGATTAACCTTTAAATTTTTTATTTATGTTTGTTTACAAATGCAATTAATTAAAAAGGAGTTAAGGTTTAGATACTATAATCCAAAAGTTAAAAAAGTCACTAGAAATTTGTTATCGGATAATCAATTTGGATCATAGTTAAACATCGTGCAGGTCCAAAATTCATGCCTAGAGTGAGCCATGGCTACAAATTTGCAAAAAATAGTGATTAGTTTAAACTTCCCATGCTCTACCTATATGGTGTTGATGGCATTCTTTAACCTCTACATGCATATTTTGGCCCTGACTAAGCCACTAGAGTCATGAGCGAGTGTAGCAAATGAAGGATAAAAAAGACCAAGGATGAGAACATAGTCAAACTTTAATTCAATATTTGAAGTAACCGGACTTTTCTATTAGAAATTTGGGTAAATGGATAACCTAGGAAAGTTTGATATACATACATTGTTATCCAAAAAGTAAAATACTCTAGTTCCATTTGCATGGATGATTCTAACAATTGACTTTGCCAAGAATTTCAATGACATAAAAACAATTGATGCGAACTGGACACACACACACACACACACACACATATACATATATATTCATGATTTTAAATAGTCTATATTGCATAAGAAAACTATTGGAAAAACTATGGAATGTCAAAACTTGGATCCCAAAACTACCAACAATTCAAATAATTTTGTTTTAAATTTAATTAATTCTATTTAATTTTATTTTGAATAATTTGACTTCTTCTTGTTTTTGTTTTTAATTTTATGTATTTATTTTGACTAAGTCAAAATGTTTATGTTAATATTATAACATATCTTCTATAAATGCAAATTCCTTAAATGTCATCAATTTCTTTATTAACCATTTAAAAGATACTAAAAATAACTTGATGAACCATTTAAAAGATACTAAAAATAACTTGATGAACATGTGCTAGTTCTTCATATAAGATTTGTTGCTATTTTAATAATTAGCATGTATAACTGGAACCAGTCAAATTGTAGACTACTAGCACTGCTTCAGCTGAGTGGACTGAGCGACGAGGGTTTTGAACAGGGGGTGACAGAAGCGAGCTGGTAACTATGGAGGGGCAAGGAGGAGGGAACTCCACTCCCTCCTTCAATAACGTGGTTTTATACATAAGTAAAGAGACGAGTCTAAACAATTTCCAGAAACCAACAGAGGTAGAGACAAAGACAAATGGTACTCAAAAGCTGGAAAGCAACAAATCCCTAGAAAAGGGAGGGACCCACAAGGAGGCTAGGAGGGAAATGAAATCTGGAGACAACAGTCAGAGAATGGAGAATATATCTATGACGGGACCCTATAAGCCCAAGTTTAACATCAAATCCGGGGTGGTCTTAATTGATCCTGCACTACAGGTGCACAGAGATCACATGGCAACTTATGCGGTCATATGCAAGTTTATGGGTATATGGCCCACGGAGAAAGCATTGTACACATGGATAAGAAACAATTGGAAACCGAAGGGAGAAATAAATCTACACCTTGGGTCCAAGGGGTTTTTTCACAGTGGTTTTCACTAACCTAGAGAACAAAGATAGAGTTTTTGAAGGGGGGCCCTACTTCTATGCTACTGCTGGCCTTTACATGCGACCTTAGATGATGAACTAGATGATGAACTTTGTTCCAGAGCGAGAAACGTTCACATCGATCCCGGTATGGATTAGATTATACTCCTTACCTTTAGATTATTGGCTATTGGAATCCTTAAAATCTATAGGTAATAAATTAGGGCATTTCTTAAAGATATCATAGGTGACTCTGCGAGGTAAATATACCTCCTTCGCTCACATGTGTGTAGAAATGGACTTATCGGGAGCACTCCTGGATGAAGTCATCCTAGAAATATATGATGAGGAATGGGTACAGGCGGTCAACTATGAACACATCCCATTCAGATGTCGTAAAAGCCATGAGCATGGGCACCTCTTCAGAGACTACCCACTCAACAAAAGGGAGGTCAACCTAAAAACCAACATAGGAAAAGCCCCTGAAGGTTTCACCAAAGTGGGAGGCAGAGGGAAAGGAGGGGGGAAAAAGTACCAAAAGAAACCTAGCGAGAACAAGCTACCAAGTCATAATAGTTTCAAGATTTTAGAAGAAGAGGGGGGGAAATGGAACGAATAAGGAACCGGAGGATGTTCATACAGAGAAAGAAAAAGAGGATAACATGGAAATCATATAGGAGTACAATGAACAAAAAGAGGACCCACCAAGCACTATGGAACTTGGCAGGGACCATGAGATGACCCCAAGCGAAGAAGGTACGAAGGACCAAGACCTACAGGAGATTCTCGAGAGGGAGAACCTTGAACTAGAAAGGTTTCTAGAACAAGGAACCAACAAAGGAATTGACTCTCTGCCACAAGAAGAGTTTGACAGAGTACAACAGCTATTCCTCTGAAGGTCTCAAACAAAGGTTGCAGGAGTCAAAAGGAACTACGACATCCAAGAGAATATAGGGGTTAAATCAATGGAGATTACATCAGGACACTCCACCAAAAACCCAGGCAAGAAAAGAGGAAGAAAGAGAGAATGAAATCCTGTCAGAGTGTGGGAAACTCATGATTAATTCAGGTAAGATGAAAGATCTCACCAGTTACTCTTTCACAAACCCATCATTATGAAGCTTACAACCTGGAACATTAGAGGACTAGGAAGTAAAAGAAAACAAAGAAATCTCATAATAGAATAAAAGAAGAAAAACCAGACATGGTGTTTATACAGGAAACAAAATGCTTAGTAGACAAGATCAAATAAATACATAGCAAATGGCTTATCAATTATGATTACCTAGAAGTCAAAGCAAATAATACAGTGGGGAGAATTCTTACTCTATGGAATCCTCAGAAATTTGAGATCCTGGATGCTGAGGCATCCAAAAACCACCTTTCAATGGTTATACAACCTTTGGGGGACAAGGACTGTTACATGATCACAAATTTCTATGGTCCTCAACTTCTTGAAGACAAACTCAGGCTCCTCACCTGTTTGGAGGAGCTGAGAGAGAGACACCCAGTAATCCCCTGGATTTTGGGAGGGGATTTTAACATGATCAGATTGCTCACAAAGAAAAAAGGTGGGACCAGAACACTTGGACGAGACTCAATTGCCTTCCATAACTTCTTAAACAACATGAGACTGGTGGATATGGACACAATGAATGGTACCTTCACATGGAATAACAAGAGAGGAGGAACTTCTCAAGTTGCCTCGAAATTAGATAGATTCATAATCTCGAAGGATCTCCTTCTCTCCGGTTGTATCATGACAATTTTTATCCTTCCTTTCGGTGGCTCAAAACACTGACCCATCCAGTTGGAAGCTTCATTTATTGGCACCCTGAGGAAGAAACCTTTCAGGTTCGAAAATGTCTGGCTCACTCACCTTGACCTCATCACTAATGTTGGAAAATGGTGGGCAGAAGACATGCCCACCCAAGGCACAAAAATGTTCCTCCTGCAATAGAGACTCAAACACATCAAGCTAAGGCTCAAAGAATGGAACAAAAATGAGTTTGGCAATATTTTTGAAGCCAAAAGAGAAGTGGAGAGAAAATTACAGGAAACTAATCAAATTCTCATCACAGAAGGCTTCACAGAGGAAAAGCGGACTCTCTTCAACAAGAATGGGACAATAGATGCCAGTAGGAGGAAATCTTCTGGAGACAGAAATCAAGAGTACAATGGATTAATGAAGGGGAGAGAAATACTAGGTTCTTTCACAAGTCTACCATGAAACATAGGGCAAATAATCGGATCACAAAACTCATAGATCCTTAAGGGAAAGAGCTAAATACTCACAAGGAAATGGAATCTGTTTTAGTACAACATTTTCAAAACATTGCAGTGGAGACCATTGCAGACAGATCTCAATTCATAAAGAGCTTCACTTAGCATATTCCAAAATTGGTAACCAGGGAAGATAATTATAATCTCAACGGGCCAGTAACAAAGAAGAGGTCAAGGAAGTAATCAAAGAGATGCACAACGGGAAAGCTCCAGGCCTGGATGGTTTCAATGTAGACTTCTTCAAAACATGTTGGGAAACTATCAAACAAGAAATTCTTGATGTGGTGGAGGACTTGAGAAAATCAAGAACAGTTTTGAGAACACTTAATGAATCCTTCATAGCATTAATCCCTAAACAGGAAAATTCCATGACACCAGACAGATTCAAACCCATAGCTTTATGCAATATGGTGTACAAAATAATTTCCAAAGTATTGCTAATAGACTCAGACCTCTTCTTCCAACGCTCGTGTCAGAGGAGTAGACTGGGTATGTGGAAGGTAGACAAATTCTTAATAATATCATTCAAGCTCACGAAGTGGTTCATTCCCTCAAGACCAATAAGCAAGTAGGTATGATAATACAACTGGACATAGCGAAAACTTATGATAAGATAAGCTGGTCTTACATCAGGGAAGTTCTTAAATCTTATGGCTTTGACCACTACTGGATAAAGTGGGTCATGGCCCTGGTTACCACAGCTAGTTGTTCAATCATTCTTAATGGCTCTCCATCCAGAACCTTCAGGCCATCGAGAGGCCTCAGGCAAGGAGATCCTCTCTCCCCATTCCTTTTCATTCTCATGATGGAAGGATTGGGCAAAGCGATCAATTCAGCCAAGGGGGAAGGAAGAATCCATGGACTCAAACTTACTCAAAATGGGGACACATTGACTCATCAACAATTTGTGGATGACACTATGTTGCAGGGCATACCCACAGTTAAGGAAGCCAAAGCTTTCAAACAAATCCTGCATGATTTCACAATGGCTGCTGGCACTAAGGTAAGCCTCACAAAATCGAAAGTTTTCTTTTTCAATACGGATATTTATATTCAAAGAAATATCTCCAAAATTCTTGGCTTTCAAAGAGATCATATACCCTCCAAATATCTAGGAATGCCTCTCACTGATAAACCTCTAAGTAAGGAAGTTTGGGAGTCAGTTACAAATAAACTGAAGGACAAAGTGAACAACTAGACCAACAGATCCTTGAATTTAGCAGGAAGGCTAATTCTTACAAAGGTTGCACTACAAACCATTCCAATTTTCATGTTTTCAGCCCTTCTTGTCCCAATAGGAGTTTTATAGCAAACCAGGAATATCCAAAGAAATTTTCTTTGGGGCAAAGGGGAAGAGAAACATAAATGGGCTCTAATTGCGTGGGACATGCTCTGCAAACCTAAAATACATGGTGCTTTGGGTCTCCATGACCCAGACACTCAGCAAAATTTTGGGGGCAAAATTTGGTGGTGGTGGCTAAAGGAAATGAGAAACCCTTGGGATAAGCTTTGGAAACAAAAATATGCAATGGACTAGCAGGAAAGGGACCATATTTGAATGACATGACACATCATGGGTTCCCATATTTGGAACAAGGCTTGGGAGAATAGAGCCTTAGTTCAAAAACATAGTTTCTGGGAGATCAAAAATGGGAATCTAGCCTGGTTCTGGGAGGACAACTGGCAGCAGGAACATAACCTCTATAAAGAAGGATTGGACATCATCAAAAATGATACCATTAATAAAGGACTGAAAAGGGTAAGTGAATTTTGGGATCAGTCAAGAGACACAGGTAAATGGAGAATTTGGAAGGTACCAGATTACAGTGAAGAGACTCCTTTGAAGGCACAAGCTAAAGTTCTTGAAGTGATTTTGAAAAAGAGGCAAATTTTGACTTCAACCTTGAATGATCTACTAATATGGGGGAGAAACAATGAGGGAATCTTCAACCTCAAAGAAGCCAAAAGAATAGTCACTAGACTTAACTATCCAAGCCTTGACAAGGCTTGGAAAGACCTTTGGAACAACTCACACTGGATGAAGATCAAACTGTTCATGTGGCCGGTACAGCATAAAAAGATTCTGACTTGGGAAAATCTCAGAAAGAGAGGTTTTTTTGGTCCATCAAGATGCCAGTTATGTGGTCTGCAGGAGGAAACTATGGATCACCTTCTCAACCTCTACTCTTTCACCTCCACCTTATGGAATTGGGTGGCCTCTATCTTCAACCAAACAGCCAGGAATGAAAATGACATTACCGAAACTTTAAAGAATTGGAGGAAAGACTTCTCGGATAATGAGACAGTCAATTTTGCCTAGACTTTGATTCCAGGATTTTTGATCTGGGATGTTTGGAAAGAACGCAACAATAGGATCTTCAAATATAAATCTAGTTCAACACAAAGCATCATGGCTCAAATCCTAAAATAGCTCAAAGAAACAGTTAATGCTCTTCTGAAGCAACCTCCTAAGAAACCCCCTGGTCAATAGGATGCTCACATTCTCAAACTATTGTGGCTCCAGTCACATGTCCCTCAGGGCATAAAAAAGAAAGCAAGGCACATATCAGAAAGAAAGGCTTTCTGGCAACCCCCTCCCCATGGCTTTTTGAAATTCAACATAGATGGAGCCTCAATAGGAAACCCTGGGGATGCTGGTTACGGAGCAGTCATAAGAGATGAAGAGGGCAATATAAAAGTCATCTTTCACAGTGATTTAGGGAGGGCAACTAACAATATGGCGGAACTCATGGCCATAGAGCAAGGCTTAGAAATTCTGATTGATCACAATTTACATAACACAATCATAGAGGTAGACTCGAAATTAACAATTAATTCGGTCAAAAGGATATGCACTGGCACAGTACCAGACAAGGTCTCGAACCACTGGAGACTTTCGCAAGTCTATCACCGAATTCAATCTCACCTAAGAATACTTAGAGCTCTTATCTTTGTTCATGTGCGTAGATATGCCAACAGAGTGATAGATCGGCTAGCTAATGAAGGGGTGCTATGTACAAGAGACAAGAAGTGATGCTCGTGGGTGTTGGTTCCTGTGGGACAACTGCGTGAGGACTGCTACACTCTGGCTCGAGCAGATAGGGAGCATTATCAGTACATGAAGGGGAAACAACCAGTTGAAAATTAAGATGATGGATGTTAAAGGTTTAACAAATAGGTGACCCAAGAATTGGTATATTTGGGTCTCGCAGAGGGATGGAAGGTAGAGGAGAAAGAGCGCAAAACCAAAAGGTGGCACCAACAGCTTTGCTATAGTACAAGGTGGTTTTTCCACAGTTACAATGGTTATCGGGCATTCGCATTACCGTAAGTGGTTTTATAGAAATGCTTCTGATGCCACTAACCATTCAACACGTGGCTTAAGGAGGAGAGAGAATACCGCCTTCATCCGGGGGGTATTCCTCACTCTACTTTCCAGCATGATATCCTTCATAGTTGTAGGATCTAGTGATAGCAAATATATGGCTGAGGTTTGTTGTGCTTGTTGGTGGGACCAGGATATCTTCATTGGACGTTCTTGCTCAGGAGCGGGTTAGGGGAATTTTGGGCGGAACAACTGCTCGATGGTTATCTACATTGCGAAACCAAAATATTTTCGCTGCAGTCTCTATTTCCTCATCGGGTCCACTTAACGACTTCTTGATTTCACCGGGTTTGGTTTAGAAGGTTGTTCGGTTTTGTGGGCCCTTGGCCAAGTTCTCGAGCAGTTGGCTCAGTTCCCACAACAAAGGGCGCCAGTTAACTCTTTGGCATTCTGCTCCTTTGGGGGTGTTGCATTTTATGTAACCAATTTTTTAGCTTCATATGAATAGAAGGTCTGATTCTTGCTTCAGCAAAAAAAAATATTAGCATGTATAACTAAACTAATATATAAATTATAATATTAATGAAGTTAAATTTTTTTCTACAAGGACACAATAAGAGTGGATTCAGCTCTAGCAAAGGCTTTTGTTTATTGCTTTGTGCAATAGTTCTACCTAGGTATTGAAATCATTATTTACAATCCTATAAATAACAAATAACGTTATACAAACATATGGTTAAAGAAGTTGCAAATAAAAAACATGTATCAAATATATCTACATCACTGTAATGTCATTCAATTGTCTATGCAACCTATTTAATGTGTTAATCTAAGCAAAATATATTACACTAAACCAACTGACAATGCAATAGTTTTAGTTCTATAGCCATTCATCTTGGATTAAAGATTGTAAGTAGAGATAGATATGATAAATTACTATGCCATCTAGAGGTCAGTATCATATCTATTGTTTTTAGTATTATATTTTGTAAAATTTCTCTCTTACATCAAGTTTCATGAGACAAATTTATCATTTAAACCAGACAAATAAATATGTTTGATGCTGACCTTTGACACTCATTCAACGTTCTTTGCATATCAACAAATATATTGTACCCAACAACACCAACATTTGCACCAATTGAATGTTCATCTAATCCACTTGTTATGATATCTACATTTAAAGTATTCACGGCTTGTTTTCTCCTCTGCTTTATCTCCAAAATCTACTTTTTCATTGTCAAACTCTTCTTCTTTAGTGAGTTGTTGTAGCGATTTTGAGGGTTACACGGTAGCATAGTCCATGATTGCAAATTATTCACAGTTGCAAAGCATATATTTTTAATAGATTCCACTCAATGTAGCAAACGAGACTTGATTTCATTAAACCATCTAGGAAAACAACAATTTAACTATATAAATAATTCACCTTTTTAAAGGCTTTTGACTATCAATTACAAAAAGTAATATCAGAAATAGAACTGTCAAAACTAATCCCATCAACCAAAACAATTCAGATTTCGACAAACTAAACATTGTATTTTCTATTATATCCTCTATCAATTGACCAAAAAGCTCAAATGGGCTTGGACAATTTACTTCTAGTTCACAATTCTTCAAATTCTCCCATAGTTTTGATAATATATGTGCTTGTAGCAGGAAGTACTCACTACAAGGTTTTACTTATTATTTTATGGGAATGTAGTATTAAATTAATGAACATAATAAATATTTGTTTATTAGATTTTTTAAAGATTTATTATTGTTTCATGTTTAGTACATTAATGAAATCTTCAAGAAACCACAAGGAATTAAAAAAATTGACTCAAGATAAGCATGTGTTGTCCATATGCCCTTTTAAGGATGTTTTGATTTATAACTTTAATTATGCCAAAGACATATTTTTTGGGAAATTTTTGAAGGGAGCGATCTCTATAAAATCATTTCTATAAAACATATCATGTTTTTTTCTTTATAACTTATTATCCCTATCGCTCGTAGGTATAACGCATTTTTTAAGTGCATTGAACTTAAATTAATTTTCCATTTAACCAAAAATAGAATTATGATGCATAAGGTTAAAATTATAGAATGAAAATATTTTGTTTTTAGTATTTTAATTTTATTTATTTAAATTCTCTTTATTTTGAGTTGGATCTTATTTTGTAATCATGCTCAAGTATGGTTGTCATACGACTATTCAATTTTGATTTGATTATTAAAATTAATAGTGTGTCGCCATGGTTGGAAGTATAAAATCATGTACAATATGATGTAGGGCTTTTGCTTCTCATGTCTTTCTTGACATTGGTTTTCCATTAAAGTGAGTGGATTCAATCACACACAATCTGTCACTTATACATGCATATATTTTTCTCCACAATATTTCAATTCAAGTTGAAGTATTATATTGTACGACTGTATAGAAACATTAATGTCGATGCAATATCTTCTACTGACATGGCAAAATCTAGTGCAGATAATTATGCTTTGGGCGGGTTAATGCATCTCGACATAAAGATTTTGAAATCAATTGGCAAGTCACAAGGTTCCTAATCCGCATCTCAAAGAAAAGAGATATCACTAAAGCTAAGAGCTATGGGCGCAACAACCAATGTTTCAGGTGCTAAGTGGAATGTAATATTGAGTAAAATGACATATGCAAAAAACCCTCCTTAATTTTCTTTGTACATATTTTTACATTTTTGTTTAATTGTGGTGCTAAATAGAGATGCATTATCATGAAATAAATACATTTTATTTCTTTATTATCCAAGACACATCATGAATCGATACAATACCCTATAAAATGTTGATTTATGGGTCATTTAGCATCATGTGCCTATAAAAGTGTGGACAACAAACACATCTAAATTGTAGGAAATTCTATAATCTAAGAAACTGGAGATCATCTACAGAATGATTGCATAATGGTTCAAAGGTATACCATTTTTGTTGCTAAACCATTTATAGGGAGACTAGATAAGGGGATTTGTGAGCTCTTTCGCAACATAGGCCATGATTGTTACCACTATCCCCTACTATAGAATTACAACAACTTGTGACAGTTGCACATGATAACTTATGTAAGGTAAATAGCTTAGGACCCTATACTGTTGGTATAACCCCTTATTATTATTATTATTATTATTACTACTACTACTATTGCAACCCTCTTATTGTATTATTATGCCCCATAGAAGTTCACTATTGTTATTGTTGTGCCCTTACAATATTATTATCATGTAGGCTCTGATTATATTGTGACCCCTTAGACTCCTATATATAGAAAGAAGGTCTTGTCATTTGTATCATCCAATAATTGTTCATTTGTGTAATGTAAACGAGGTTTCCTCCTCGAAGAGGTTAATTTTGAAGTCGTTGATCTATCTATTCTTCTATTTTGTGATATGGTTGCATAACATTTGGTATCAGAGCTTTGGATTCTAGGGTTTCGTTGCTTCAAATAGGTCATCATGGAGTTTTCGCTATAACGTTTTTCTATGAAGCTTCAGAATATGAAATTAAAACCTAGTGGAAACAAAATCTTAGTGAACCTCATTTATGAATTTTAGATATTGTCTTGCTAATATTTCGGAGATATGATCCGAGGAAGTTAGGGATTTTGCAGGCTTCAAAATTTGATCTCAAACATGTGACCCTAAGACAATCGTCATAACTTTCTCTCTTAGCATCGAATTTAAATTTAGTAAAATGGGATAGAAAGAGAACGAACTATACTTTCTTGGGTACCAATTTCAGGGCCTAAGATCAAAACAATGATGCGTGGAACTCCATACGAGTTCACTGTACTGAACCAGTCTATAATCAGGCCGTGGGGGATTGGGCATAACTATTTTGTGAAGAATCAAATCTTGATCAGACCTGTGGGATTGGAAAGAGGACTTAGAGGGATACCATAGGACGAAATTTCATAACTTGGAGATATGAAATTATAGAGTTACAATCGTTTCAAGATTGAGCTCCTAAAAGAAAGAAAAATAATGGCTCGAATCAAGAAAATAGAAACACCTAGTAAGCAAAAATGGATGGATGGTTTGAAGAATGAAATCAAAGCTAAGATAAATGGTTTTATCTATGGAATGGAAGCTAATATTGATGGTATAATATAAAAATTAAAGGGTAACATGGAAGATTTGAAGAGAGATAGGGAAGGTTTGAAGGAAGTTTGGACAAAGTTACTATAAGAAAGGCTTCCTAATGGCGAAAAGGTAGTAGAGGAAAATAATGATGAGAACAAAATAAATTTTAATCATGATTTCATAGAATATAACATTGGATTAAAGACCCACCATATTCCAAAGATCGATATGAGGAAGTTTGATGGCAAGGATCTCGTAACATGGATTCTACAGTTGGAGCAATATTTTGATCTCCATAATGTGAAAAACACACAAAAGGTATGTATTGCAACTTTGTATTTAGAACCCAATCAGTTTGTATGGTATCGATGGATTTTCTCTCATAAACAAATTGTCACTTGGTCAATTTTTACAAAGGAAATGATACCATATTATGAGGATACAAAGAGCAATTGTGGTCTATGTTTGCTAACCCACGCTCTAGTCTCGACCTTGGCATGTCATTCATGCCTTCTGTCAACACTTCGCAGTTAAATAACACCTCCACTGCAGAAGAAATTGCCTAAACCTTAAAATATTACTAACTTTCCAATTAACATGCATTTTATCATTAAAAAGGACACATTTTTATTGGCATGAACATAAGTTCAGGTTTAAAATAACTTAAAGTTTATTGTTGTTGTTGTTGAAGAACTCAAAATTCAAATAGATTTCAAAATATATAATAATTAGAAATAAATATTTAATTTTTAAATTTAAAAAATTTAAATTGTTTTTCATACACATAAAATTAAATTAAATATAATTTTTTAATTAAGTGTTAAAATTTATATTATAAAAAATTATATAACATAAGGTGAATAAGTGTTATAATGATCAAAAAATTTAATTTAAAAAAATGAAATTTATTGTTTTTTGGAAAAAAGAAGAAGAAGATTGAATGATCTTTGACTTCATGGAAAAACTCATTGTATAAGTTCCCACATATAATCCTTGGAGCAATTTAACATTACAAAACATCAATTAAATTCTTTTGACATTATAGGTTAAAGCTTTAGATTCACTAGATACTAAGCTTTCTTAGATTGTTCTTGAGCCAAAACTACTTGATCTTGATCAATTGAAACCCCTTTCACTAGATGAAGGAGGCATTATAAGGTTATTATTGAATTGGAGAATGTGGAACCATTTATGCAATTCTTCTTCCTCAACATATTGTTTCCATTTTTTGGAGTGGAAACCTCTGCTCTATATATTGATAAAATGTTGTTAATAAAACTTATATTTCTTGATTGTGAGCTTGAGTCTCACTAATTTGAAGTCACCTAAAATGCTCCTGATTGATCATGTGCCTTCCATATTCAACTCTAAAATGACAAATACTTACACAATTTTGAGAATTGGAAAGGAAAGGGGCTTGATGCCACATTGTACATGCCCCATAACCATAAAAAATGGATAACAATAGAGCGGAGAGGACCTTGAGTTGCTCTCCACTCAACCATAGAGAATTATGAAAAGAAAAAGGCCTCAAATGATGAAAGACCAAGAAAAATAGAATAAACAAAAATATTTGGGAGAGACAAGCTAAAACCTGAAGGGGGTTCATGTATAACTGAAGCACAAAAATAAATGGAGTAGGGTCAATCAAAGCATTTTTATGATGTGAATGAGATACATGGAAAAGACTTAAGAACTCCAATAAAATCATGATAAATTCGAGGAGGAAAGATTTGTAAGTAAATCAAGAATCACCACTCTTCTCATGAGCTCAAAAGATTATCCCACTATTGATAATTATATTTTGAGTGGGGGGAATAAATGACGGAGAATGATGCAACTATGGTAATGTAACATTTTCCTCCCGATGTGGAAGATGTTTAAGAGGTGATGCAACATGTATCATGCTTATGCAGAGAGGGATTAAATGACTAGATCTAATAATTGGGATTAAAAACCCCTTTTTATGTATTAAATGATTAAATAAAGATAATTAGGAAATATGGAAGTCATAGTTCCTTGTAGAGGTGAGCAAAACTCTTGCCTCTTTCACCAAAGTAATTTATGATAATATGAAAAAATTCTACCTCTTCAAATTTTTAGATTCATTGATGGATTTTGATGAAATTTTAATCCATGAGTGAGTGGATGCTTGCTTTTTTTTTGCATGGATTTTGTAGTTATCTATAAATCTCCTAAGACCACTAATTTGGTTATCTACCATGAGGAATACAAACAAATCCCCATGAAAAGAACATAAGATTTAACTTCACTTAGCTTGACCATTGGTTAAATATCCAAATCTTCATAAAAAATCCAATTTCTTTGTCTCACCTAGACTTAGAATAACCCATCCCCCTCCTACCTCTCAAAATAATTATTGACTTAGAATTAAATGAATATACTCATTTAAAATTCAATATATTATATCATATATATGTAAGTAAGTTAATCTTGGGTATGAGAAAAATGATTGGGATCCTCTCCATACAATTTAAATCTACAAGGTAACAAATATATTTTGGTAATCTAATTATTACATTAATATCTAAAATTATTTACATTTATTAAAATAATTACTTATTATTTAAATTAAAATTATCAAACTTTAATATCTATCTATAACTTTTATTTCACTTTAATAAAATAAAATTAAAACAAAATTATTACATTAAAAGAAATAAAATTATTCTATCATTTTATATCTATTTATAACTTTTATTTCAACTTTAATAATTCATTAATCAAATTAATTTTTATTATTATTAACCATATATATTATAATAGTATCACACCCTCAAGTACCTCAATAATTCTTAAACTTACCCAAAAAAACCTCATTATGAGTGAAATTTTAATTCATTAATCAAATTTAATTTTTAATTATTATTAACCATACAATATTATGTAATATTATAATAGTATCACACCCTCAAGTACCTCAATAATTCTTAAACTTACCCCAAAAAAACCTCTTTATGAGTGAAATTGTATTCTTGAAAACATCCTACAAGTTTTTAGGAACCAAGGTCACAATAAGGGAATCAAATATTTTATTGGGATATTATGTAAAAGTTATACACAAAATATTTCCATAAATATGTTTTTACTCTACTAACCTACATAGTATTTAGTAAAAAATAAACATATGATCAAGATTTACCATTAAACATTAAAAATACACTTACCGTTGTACATCATAATCTCTAAGTGTAGACATTGTATTGCCATTTTGTATTCTTGTGTTAATGGGGAATGAACCCTCAAATTATGCCTAACTAGGTTTTTAAAAATATTTATTTAATACAATAAAATAAATTATTATTTAATTAGTGTCTATATATATATATAAATTATTCGAAAAGAATTCAATAGTCGACGTGACACGTAATTACTAGTAAACTTATGGAGGTTTACGGTTTGTCCTCTTCTCTGTAAATCCTATGTGACACGTAATTACTAGTAAACTTATGGAGGCTTATGGTTTATCTTCTTCTCTGTAAACTTGGTCACAACCAAGGGATTTGAACTTTGGATGTGTCAGTTTTCTCAGGACTCACATTACTTTGATCATTAATTGAGTTGCCCTTTGGGCTTTTTTAAATTGTTTTAACATCACAAACCCTAGAGACTCACATTACTTTGATCATTAATTGAGTTGCCCTTTGGGCTTTTTAAAATTGTTTTAACATCACAAACCCTAGAGATTGGTCACTGCTACATCTGCATAATATTAGTACCAAACATATCCATATGAAGATATCACTTCCTATCAGCTCAACATGTTCATCTTGAGATGTCCAAAAATTGAACTTTGCTCTTCTAGTATTATATAATTAATAAAAAATTATATTATTAATTTCGTGAATATATATATTATATATATATATATATAATAATATTTATAATATATATATATATATATATAAATATATAATATATATATATCTAAATATATATAAATAATCTGTATTTATAATATATATAGATAAGATAAATTAATAGAATTTATATTAATTATAATTTGTTTTGTGTGTATTTATTATTAGTTGTCTTTAAAGAGACTTTTTGAGTTTTCCGTGTTTTTCTGGTCAAATCGATAATTATTGAATCGCAAGTTTATAGCTAGTTTCTGCACAATAAAGCGTCCCAGTTTCAGGGTGCTGAATCGAAATATGCAGTTTAAAAACCATTTTAAATAATACAAATCAAGATTTAAACTCAATTTTTTCCGTCAGATTCCGTCACCGGAATCTCCAAAAAGTCGCACTAAAGAAAACTCCTATAAGAATTACATTTCATGTAAAAAAGTCTCATTTATGAGTGTATTTCTATCTCTTATTAGCATGTTCATTGTATTTTTAATACTCAAAATTTTTCGGTTTACTTCTACTTAATTTACTCCAACAAATTGTATATAGTTTCCAAAAGGCATACAAAATATAACAACATTTGTAAGGCATCACTTATTTGTTCATATAAGGTGTGCTTTTTTTTCCCTAGATGCTACTTTTGAAGCGATGATGCAACATTGAAATCAGGGAAAGTTTGAGAAACTATAATGGAATCCTTGTTGGAAGCAGATAAGTATGGATACCTTATAGCCATCGTTTTTTGAATCTTGTCAATGTATTGGTGCAAACTAGTTAATTCATCTTCATTTCTTCATATAGTATTCCTCTAACTAACCATTAACTCCATAGCAATTATTAGGTTTGACACTAGTTGGTTGTGGCTTAACTAGAGAATTTTGATTTCTTCTTGAAGTTGGGAAATAAGTTCCATGAGTTGTCTCACCTTTGTACTCTCAATATATGGTATGTTGATTATAAATCTTGTATTAAATCCATGAAATATTATGAGCTTGTGATGTAGTTTTTCTAAGTTCCCTCCTAAATATCATAGCAAGCCTGCACTTCTACTTGATTTGTTGGGCCCAAACCCCTCAACCATATGAAATCTCCCTATTTTGCTAGATTGGTAGAGTAATGAAAAATATATATTATTGTGTTTGGAAGTGGGGATTAACAAACTAAACTATTCTTGTGAATTAGATTCCTCATTTAGAGTTTCCTAGGTTATAGCTTATGCTTAAAGGAAAATACTATTTTCCCATTGCATGATTGTTAACTTCCCTCCATCCCATCTCTTTCCTCCATTAACTGGCTCATGTCCTGAATTGATAGATTCATGTGTTGTCATTGTAGTTGACATTAGCCTTACACCCATTCCCTTTGGCTTTTCACACTCATAGACTCTCAAGGTCATTTAAGCTTGCATGTGGTATAGAGTGTCATACTTCTCACTCACTATCTAGAACTCACTTCTTAAATGTTCCATAAAATCCACATACATTCATTTTATACAACAAAATGGGTTAGCATGCCTCTCCAACCCTTCTATCCCTTTTTCTCACTCATCTATCTATCTCTCTGCATGCCAAATGTGCTTGACATCCCCCACCTATCTCATCATGTATGATTGATTCATTAGTGGCGACGATGAGGTTCTCAAACTCATACACTCTGAACACACTCCATTCTTGTTGTATGTTGGAGCAAACTTCATCTCTAGCCATTCAATCCCTTTACTTCTCACGATCATCATGCCTATTGTAAGCCAAAAAAAATTGACAACTAACACTTGTCTTATCCAATATGTTTGATTCATTAGAATAGATGCCAAGGTATAGGTTTAATGGATTATTGCCCATTAAGTCTAAGGATCCCTTATTCTAAGGTGCACCCTTCTTTAGCTAGTTTATCTGTCCATTCATTATTTCTCCTCATCTCATGGTGGAATTCATAGAATTCAAATTTGGGAGGAAGCTCACATTTTTTTATGAGTGCTTTTAAACTGCTTTCTTTAGGGAGGACCCCCTTCCTCACACTACTTATAATCACTTGTAAATCTCTTGTAATCGAAAGGCTCGCAATATTTCTTTCTTGAGCAATCATTAGTCCCTATAAAAGAGCATATGTTTCAACCTGATTACTAGATCTTTGTCCCAAACCCCATGAGAATGTTAATTCAATAGTTTCATCACGACAAAGAATAACCCCTCCTACTCTTGCCTCACCTGAGTTTCTTTTTGATACCCCATCAAAAAACAAAATGTGATATTTTATGGAACACATCCACTAATGGCAACATGTTTGTGGTAATTTTAGCTACTCGAAGATTATCAAATTGGTTTTTTTAAACAATTGCAAGTTGACTTGTAAAGAATACATACCTCATCCATTCATTTCATTGGAATCCAATTCTTGAAAAAAAAATATCGATCAAACTTCTTTCAAATATTTTTCTATAAAAAATAAATTTTATTTTCATGTGTGCAAAAAATATATATATTCTTTTACTTAAATGACAAATTATATAAAAATAAATTGAATTTATAAAAATAAATTTAGTGAAAAGAATAAAATCCTCCTTTTAAACCTCTCAACTAAACCATAATTAAAAGAATATCATTAAAAGCACTTTAAAAAATATTAAACAATATTACACACTTGAACAGCAATCATAATATCTAAATTCAAAAGTAAATCTACTATTTGAAGAAACAAAAACCATTATTTACAAATCTATTTAATTAATTATTTTATTAACACTAATTGCGGTTACCAATCTTACTTATCCGGTAAGAATTATGATCAATGTACATCAATATTATTTACCATAAGAAGGTGATTTTTTTATAAAGAAAATAGGTTTAAGGATTTATAGGTATTCATAACATAAAGTCGTGAAAACGAACTTTAAGATTATTTTAAAAGGTTTTAAGTTGAAGTATTTTCAAGCGTCTCAGATTTAAGTATTGGATTAATTTAGATTTTTTTTAATTTAAATTTATCTTTGTGTATAATGTGAAGAAAATATATTTTAAGAATGTTAATTTTTTAAATTGAAAATTTAGACTAAGATAAATTTAAGATTATTATATATATTTATATATTAATATATATATATATTATATATATATATATTTGTGTAAGTTTATATATTATTATTTTTTATTTAGAAAATATCTAATACTAATCTATATATATATTAATTATATTTTTAATTTATATATATATATTGTTTATTATTTTTTAATATATTACGATAGTGAATATTGTCATAAATAAATATTATTCTTATTATATATTTTATTTTATAAAAATATGAAATTTACATAATATTTTTTTTTTTATTAAAATAAATATAAAATTTGTAAACTTAATATATTATTATTATTCAATTTTAAGGCCACAACCAAGCCAGAAACTAAATTGGTGTATGATACCCCTTTTGTGGGACAAGGGGCCCACCTCTTTGACTGCTAAGTTTAGGAAGGCATACATACTCTACCCCCTATGGTTTTGAACCTTTGACTTCTTAGGAGGAAACACATGTTCTTAGCCATTAGATCCACTCAAGTTGTAAAATAATGAAGTAAAAAGTTTATATGTCAAATTTTAGTGTTTCTATTAATATTTAGAAAACTCTATAAAAACACTAATAATCTAAACAAAATAATATTATAAATCATATTTAGATATTAATTATAATAAAAAATCGCACTCTTGAATTTTATATATTTAAATTATATTTTTTTTCTTACAAGTTACACTGCATCCAATAAAATTGAGTCAATTAGAAAAACATATAAAAATATAAAAAATGTTCAACTTGAAATTTTCTTCCCATATTGATAACATTCTTCATATACCCTTAAAACTATACGATTAGAATTGATACTTTTTAAGTTGAAAGGAAATATAGTGACCATTGATTCAAAGAGTGATTATGAGCCTTGATGCATGGTCCAAAACAA
This sequence comes from Pinus taeda, assembly GCA_000404065.3. Taxonomy (NCBI): domain Eukaryota; kingdom Viridiplantae; phylum Streptophyta; class Pinopsida; order Pinales; family Pinaceae; genus Pinus; species Pinus taeda. The sequence continues at coordinate 84,413 of APFE031051734.1, read as the reverse complement.
TTAAATAGTCATTACTTATGATGCATTATTGAAGTCATCTATTTTATTTTTGGTAAAGTGAAACAACACACAAACTAAACCCAAAAAACCATTCCACAAATATGACCGAAAGTGAACCCTAAATCCTATTCCAAATATGCCCAAATTTTAGGAGAAGAAGTTTAAAATGAGAATAAAAGAATGGTAAAAAAGTGAAATAATGTGGTAAAGGGTTTATATTTTAAATTATATTGGCTTTATTAATATCTATAAAACTCTTTGAAAACATTTTTTGTAAACAAGTAGGATTTTTATATTAACAAAAATGTACATAGGTTACAAACATGCATGTTTGGAGTTTTCTGAGAGCAACACCAAAATGTGAGAAGAGGAGTGCAATGGAAATCGTCTCGTCATGAGAGGGAAACCAGATGGTCTCCCACAGAACTTAAAGTTTTATTGATAACATAGAAACAAAAAAAAATTGGGAAGTCTAAAGCTAGAACCATCTTCCCAACATTGGGAAAACAAATGGCTTCCCAAAGAGTTCAAATATAATGTGTAGGTCGTAGAATGACAAAACTCAAAATGAACAATGATGGAACTGGATAGACTAGAGCAACTAAACAACAAGAAAGTTTATAATATCTAATAGAGCTAAATCTTGGAGAGAAGTCATGCTACAACTCAAACCACCTCCTTTCCCTTCGAGTTGGATGGTGTCAGGTTCCCTCTGCTACTACCTTCCTCGCCTAGCTTGCTTAGATAAACTTCACCTACCTTTTCCTCAACAATTAGGAAACCATAGGAGCTTGACTCCTACTAAGAGGGTGCTTCTATGGCAATTTGGGCAATGCTAGTGGGTAGCTTCTTTTAATTTCCCACTATTTTCTCGAGCTTCTAGGATGGGGAACCTTGAATTATTGGACTTGTTCTAGGCTTTTCTCTAGTTGGGGTATCAGTATAAGAAGGGGAGTTTGATTGGTAGGAAGAATCTTTGTTCTTGGATCTATCCAAGGAATTGGAGGACAAGGAGGAAAGAAGTGTAACCTGGAAGTCGATACTAATGGACCTTTATAAGTTGTGTAGCGAGAGACATGTTCAATTGAGTTGATCACTTGTATCAGAAAAAATTCATTCAACATTTTCTCTAGCTAGCTCCATGGTCCATAAGTGGCATGCGAGCAGGTTCTAGATCGCCCAATGGCCATCACCTAGTCTTCTTCTTTCTTCGACCTCCATCGAGGCAACCCTACAATGAATGTGGTGAGGGATATCGAGGTCAAATAGTCCATATGTTCGTCGTGCCATGGATTATAGGAAGGGTGCTTGTGGCCTATACCCATGGAAAATTTTAGGGGCTAATATTCGCAGGTGGGCTAGTTTCCCATGATTTTTACAAAAAAAGGATTCGCCAATTTCCATTTTTTATGAAAATGGTTCACCCAAATTTTACAATATAAAATTATTTTACCTTAAAAATCATTAAGATTATATAGAGAGTATATATAAAATCATGATAACTTTGAATAATTTTATAAATACATGAATAAAAGTTTTACAGTCTGCATATTAGGGACTAGTGAGATTTGCCAATGTTTTTAAACTTCAAGATAATTTTCCATCCTTAAAATTTTCCCTGCCTATACCTCGCCTTCTCACTTTGTCTCTTTCCCAAACCATGGTAGCTGACCATGAAATAATGAGCCTAGAGTGACGACCTCTACAAACAATGGCAAGAAGAGCACTAGAATGTCAATGTATATCAGTCATTATTCGTTGCATGAAGGGATGAAGGAGGGAACCATGAGCCTCAGGCATGTGCATTAACTGGCAGAGAAACATGATTGTAAGGTCGATCCTGAAGTGAATTCAAGAGAAATAAAATTGACAAGAAAACTTAACTCAGGCATCCATCACTTGGAGAAACATTGTGATGCATGATCGCCACTTGGGGCCTTTAATCATGAAGGGAGTGATTACTATCTTGTCATATCTAATAAGGCTTAGTGTACAAGGAGCCACCTAGATCTGGGATGTGAATGTCTTGGTTGGCTATGTGTTTGCATTGGGATGCCCAAGCCACAATCGAGGGGGAGATCAAGGTCCAACCTTCACATTGTGATTGATCTTCCACTAGCTGTTTACTAGAGAGTTTGCTAGAGAATTAGTTTTATGCTTTGTGTGGGAGAAAATATTCACATCTTGTTGAGATAGGAGAAGAGCTAGTTGTTGCAAACTATAATCCAATCTCCAATTTAGAGATCATTTGGAATGGGGGGAACCATTGAGGAGTTTATGGACCACCTGGACTATGATTCCAGAGTCTCCTTCAACTATAAGAGGATAAAGTTGATTGGTCTTTGCTATCTGAAGCCATGGATCACGGCTTCCAACTTCGTTGCATTATTGCTTTCCTGCCCAATGTACCTCTATAGAACCTAAGAATTCCCCTTTATGGTTTTGAATGATCCCTTCAACCTGCTTCCCTAGGGTTTCCTTTTGAGGCCCCATTAAAGTTGAGTTTATAATGTTCATTTAGAGGAGGTTGCCAGACTTCGGAAGAGGGATCTTTAGTTCGATTGGAAGTGGATTCCCTAGAAATATTCAAGGTCTTGAAATGCCACCATGTCAGGATTTCCCTTTCTAAAGGTGGCCCTTGGAATTCCATGGCATCCCACCTTGAGAGAAACAAGTTATATTGAATGTGTTTGTGGAAGAGTTTCCAAATGCTTTCCAGAGTTTTGTGTTTTCCATTAAAGTTTTTGTGATTTCTTTCCTTTCATATTTCCCATGTCAAGAAGCTAGGGGGAATTTTCCAAAGACGATTGAGGATTAGGCCTTAAAATGGATTCTTAGCCCAGTTATTGATCGATTAGTTAATGTTTCCTTTCATCCTGTTGGCATGTTAGAAACCATGAGCTAGTTTTCCCCATAAGTTGTTTGCTATTGTGTAAGAGTCGAATAAGTGATCCATTGTTTCTTGTTGAGCTTCATAAAACACCAAGAAGGACCCTAGAATCCTTTTTTAAGAAGGTTTTCCTAAGTGAGGATTTAACATCTAACAAGGATCCAAGTGAAGGCTGTCACTTTTGGACAAAGTTTCATAGACCAAAGTTCCTTCCAAAAAGGATCTAATGCTTCAATTAGGTCCTGAGTACTAAGGTGGAATGCCTCCTTGATAGAGAAAGTTCCAAAGTTATTTTATCTCAACCTTAGGATGTTTGAGCCTTCTTTTTCCCTTATGGATATTTGGAGGATAACTTGTTGCAGTGTATTTATATTAGCCTCTGTGTCTTCCTCCCTACATAAGATAGATTGTTTCCACTAGTAAACTCTTGTGGATCCATTATCAGTCTAATAATGGTGAACCAGAGCCTATGTTATGGGAAAGATCTTGACTTAATGGAGTTGTGAGGATACTACCCCAGCCTCAAAGTTGTTGCCATGAATCTATTCAAAATCGTGTTGTTTAACCATCTCGAATTTCCCAAAAAAATTGCATATGAACAATATTTTTGTTGAGATTAGTGGGCTTCTATATGAGAGATCTATTGTAACATAATCTTAGCATAATGATGCTTTTAAAATTTTAATTTTTTCTAGTTTTGTGTTTATAAGATTCTCAAACATATACAAAGTTTAATTTGTTTTATTAAAAATTTGAGTCTTTGTTCAACTACCTCAATCTTTTTATTATAGACCATCGAACTCAACCAGGAACCAATTATCGAGCATCAATAGCTAATGCAAGCTTTGAGAGTGACAACACATGGAACGCAGAAGGATGAAGAGCTATTATCCAAGCGCTGAAGGGATAGCCTAATGGAGGAGGGCACATAAATATTGACGTGTGTCAAAATTTTATGTACCACAAAGGCCAAAGATTAGTTAATATCCTCACATTTATTTTCAACGAGGTAATTATACACTGTTGATCAAGAAATTTAATCAATGGATAAATTGTACAAATCATAATTGGGAAATTAGAGTTGTTAAAGTATGGGTTTTATTCCAACCCATAACCACATTTTGTTTGCAACAAGACAGCCCCTCAACAATTGTTGATTGTTTGTGATAAAATTATAGACCAAGTGCCAAATTCAAGCCAGTGTTAAGCCATACATTCAAGCCACAAGCTTAGCCAAATGCTTTTCCATTTGTCTATCGTGGTGCTGTCACTGAGTTATGTTGTACGGGCACTCAAAATTTGCAATAAATAAAGCTCATAAAATAATATATATATATCAGCTCGCATTGGTAGGCCAGGGGGTAACTCCTCAAAATGAGATTGTATTATGCATTTAAGTTGTTCATTATTATATACATGAGGGAGTGACTGTTGAGTTTCATCTCCTGATGACTCTCCATTTTCTCTATTATTTATTTATACTATTTACAGTTGTTCACCCAATCCCTATGATTAGGTGTCAACATTACCCCCTTAATCTGAAGGGATGTTAGTGAGCCCAAACATCATTCTGAATCTTTCAAGGTTTTCTCTTCCAAGCACTTTGGTGAAGATGTCTGCAATCTTCCCATTAGTGGAACAATGGTGAAGATGGATTGTTTTGGCCTCAACATGATGTCGAATAAGATGATATTTTGTATTGATGTGCTTCGTTCAATCATGGAACTTTGGGTTCTTGGCCAAATTTATTGCCGAGGTATTGTCAATCATGAGTGGAGTCGAATGTACTTGTTTTACCTGCAAATCTTCCAGAATTTTCTTGAGCCACACAATTTCTTTTGTTGCCTCGGTTGCTGCCACATATTCTGCCTCTTTTGTGGAATTTGTTGGAACTGATTGTTTGTGTGATCTCTAGGAGACAGCTCCTAATCCAAGGCTCATAGCATAACCCAAAGTAGATGCCCCAATCTCTTTGTCTCCAATGAAGTCTGAATCAGAGTATCCAATCAAGCTGAAGTCGCCCACCTACGTATACTTGAGTCCAAAGTCTTGAGTTCCCTTCAAGTACTTTATAACTCTTTTTGCAGCAGACCAATGTCCCTCACAAGGCTTTTGCATAAACCTGGAGAGGATTCCAACAGCAAATG
>APFE031051734.1:50032-77537 GCA_000404065.3 Pinus taeda | reverse complement strand
CCAACACATTTTGGTGTAGTCATCAATAAATGTCATCATATATTTATTTCCATTTGCAGAAGGAACATGCATTGGACCACACAAATCTGAATGAATGAGTTCAAGTTTTCTATGTGCTCTAGAATGTGAATCATGAAAAGATTGTTTGTTATGCTTTCCTAGAATGCAAGCATCACATTGCTTAAGTTTCCTAGGAATTGTAGGCAAACCAGTAATAATAAACTTGATGCAAATGTACCTTCTTCATAACGAGAATTGTATGAGAAATTTTGTGCACGAGCAGAGGTACCCTGCAGCTTGAGAAGCCTTTCTTTTTCTATCTCAGTCATGACAAGTGAGTGGTCTAATGGTGAAAGAGTAACTTCGGCGTAAATCACATGTAGACAGACATTTGTCGATGCGTTTCGAACCAACCAGTGTGGTTCATCGTCATGACAAGTTGAAGACACAGATCCAGCTATGCATGCTAAATAGTCTGAGCAGAGCCTCCAACGGCTATCTTGATTCACGGTTAATTTTGACTTAGGGACCGCAGTCAAAAAGTCAAATTGATAATTTAATGGAGTTAGTTATCATACCTTAAATTATATAAAATAAAAATCATAGATGTTGTTTACGTTACTATTTTATTAAAAATTGTAACTTATAAGGGAATTAAAAATAGAGATGACGGCTGGAAGATCAGTAGATGTTGGATCCCTGCCCTTTCGTCCTAGTCTTTCTCTTGCTCCCTTCCCCCCCTGTTCTTCCTCTTTGCTTGTGTTAGGATTTATCCTTCTTGTTTTGGTCTCTTTCCGGTCCTTCCCCTTCTTTTTATGATTAGGTCGCTCTTTCTATTTGTTTCTTCCTGATAGTTATTAAGGAATATAATCATAACTATTATATATTATTATTAGTATTACATCGCATTAATTTATTATACTTGCTTTAATGTCTTTTACATTTTTTTACATTTTATTGTTACTTATTCATTTTATTGTTTTTTTTTATGATTATTTATTATTAATTTTTTTTGTTTTATTCTTTTTAAGTCTTAATTGAAATTTATTTATTTGTATTTTTATGCAATATTTTTGTCATCTATCCATCTTATTTTAACATTTTAGTAATATATAATTATTATAACTCACTATCGCACTAGAATTACCTTATATATTTATACATATATATATGTGAAAATGTGGTCTTTAGTCTAACCAATTTCCATTTAATTTACGATTTTTAAATTATGATTTTAACCTACTACTAACGTAATCTCCATATAATATTATTTCATATATATTTATCTATTTTTAATTATAACTAACTAACAAACCTATATATATTTTATACATATATTGGTCTTTACCTAACTAACTATTTCCCATTTAATTTACATTAATGTAATAACTTCTATTACTTTCATATTATTTATCTATTTATATAACTAACTATCATGTTATAATATTTTATATATATATATATATATAAGTTAGTATTTTAATTCCCTTATAAGTTACAATTTTTAATAAAATAGTAACGTAAACAACATCTATGATTTTTATTTTATATAATTTAAGGTATGATAACTAACTCCATTAAATTATCAATTTGACTTTTTGACTGCGGTCCCTCAGTCAAAATTAACCGTGGATCAAGATAGCCGTTGGAGGCTCTGCTCAGACTATTTAGCATGCATAGCTGGATCTGTGTCTTCAACTTGTCCTGACGATGAACCACACTGGTTGGTTCGAAACGCGTCGACAAATGTCTGTCTACATGCGATTTACGCTGAAGTTACTCTTTCAACTATTATGGATCACAGAAGCCTCAATTCAACTATGGTCTAATGCTTTTCTCACCTCAACCTTGCCATCAAACATATGAATGGAGTGTCCTCGGATGTGGACCAAAGACAATAAGTTTCTCCTCGGTTGTGGGAGATGTAAAACATGATGCAAAAGAGAGTCTGGAAGACCAGATAGTTTAAGCCTGATTGTGCCAAGCCCTGATGGCTTGAGTTTTGATTTGTTTGCAAAGTACACTGCTCCATCAACATTGTCAGTGAATTCTTCCAAAAAAACTCTTCTAAAAGTCATGTGGCAAATTGTTCCTAAATCAAGCAACCAATCATTTTTCCAAGAAGCAAGTGAAACATTAAATAAGTCTTCATTTACTCCAATATTATAGTGTGCCACAACATAGTGAGTAGATTCAGGTGCTTTACCTTTCTCTTTGTCATTGGTTTTACCTTTGGGTTGGTTTCTTTCCTGCTCAATTCTGTCCCAAGGCAACTTACATGTGGATGCATCATGTGATCCATCTCTTTTGCAACGTATGCAATGCAAATCTGACTTTTCTCCTTGAGAGTGTCTTCCCCCTTGTCTTTGAAATTTCTTTCTCTTCCTCTTCAACCGCCTCTTCCTCTGGAAGAATCTTGAGCGAGATTCTTCTCTCTATGTGCAAGACACACAACCTCTTCAGAAGGCTGAGGCGTTGTCTTATTCCCAAAAGCTCTCTCTTTCAGCAAATTTTTTCACAAGGGAGTCAAAGGTAATATCTTTGAGGTTTCCATTTGCTTGCAATGACTCAAGATAATTTGAGTAAGTAGGATAAAGTGCCTTGAGAAAAGCTATCAGAGAAATGTCCAGATCAACATTAGTGACTTTGATATCATGCATAATAGATTTTACTTCTATGCAAGAGCAAGAGGATCATCATTTTGTAATTCAAGGTTGAACAATTTAATCATGAGTTCAAGTGCAGAGTGTGAGTCATAGAGTTCCTTCACTTTTTGTAAGGCTTCGAAAGCATTTGAAAATGGCGAAATATGGCGACTCACTTCTTCATTCACTAATGCTGCAATCAATGCATAAGCCTTGATGTTCTTATTTTCCCAATGTCTCCGACATAAGCTCCTTTCTCCGACATAAGCCATCTCCGACATAAACTCCTTTCCACAGCGCATTAAAAATAAGAGCGTGTTTGATTTTCCGAGACCACTCAAAATAATTTTCCTTCCCATTAAAGACCACTTCCACAATAAATATTAATGAGTACATTTTAAAAAAACTGTGAATTGTACCAAAAAAAAATACTTTCACTGCCACTATATAAAATATTTTAACATTTGCTAATATATTTTAACACTAGGGCAAATATAAAATATTTTCACTTTTGGTGTTAAAGAGAAAAAAAATAACCGCTGTAATAGCAATATTCTTAAGAAAAGGTGCAATTCTGACCAAGAACGCAGTTATCGTTAAAAAAAAGAAACGACTTTATTGGACGAAGGGAGGGAGCAGCGTATGGAGGGAGAGGGAAAAAGAGAAGACGACTTCCATTTTGGTAACCCTCTGATTTCCTTATTTGCTTACTGTGGACCTGGTCTCTCCGTCTTCTATGAGAAAATTACAAATAAATGACATACATATTGATGCAAAATGGGTCGTTGATAAGTTTTGTGTGTGAGATCTTGTATTTACTGTTGGACTTGCTCGCTTTGTTTATGGTCGAATTACAAGTCTCTACCTTGCAAAGCCGATGTTATCTTTGTTTGCAGAAACATTACAGAAATCCAAGCATCTATTCCTCGTTGTTACGGGGGAACCAATGTATCTATAAAAGACGTCTGGTGATAAAGGCAAATGAATCGGTTAGTCCATGTTGTATCTGACTACAACCGGAGTCTCTATTGAAAATTGAAAACTTAGATGGTAGACATATAAAATTGAAACTGCCCATCTGTATGGCACATATTTAACTTAGAGAATTGAAAATTCAGAGGCATACAGGCATGCATAAACTGGAGAGTGTCTATCTGAATTGACACATTTACTTCCCATAAAAAAAATGCGCTTTTGAAAGCACAGGCAGATTTATACCTGCTGCGGAGTAGAAGAAGAAAACGCGGATGATCCTTCCAGAGCTCAAAGAACCGTGGGTTCCATGACCAAAGAGAAGAGATTCTTGTATATGATGGATCATGGTACCATCCCCAGGTAATCAGAAAGTGGTAAAGACTGAAAATGTTCTTGACAAAGACCATGTCTGTAAAAATCACTTTTAACAATCAAATTCGGAGCAATTGCAATGCCCTTAAAGCAGAAGTTGCGCATGACAGTGGCAACGCCAAGAAGCCTTGCATGGGCGCAGAGGCTGTAAGGCTATGTAAACAAGGCCGCTTGAAGGAAGCCCTCAGTATGATGCAAGGCATTCGGGCTGACTCCAACACTTACGTCTCTATCTTGATGCAATGCATCAAAAAGAAAGCCCCGGCAGAAGGAAAATTAGTCGAAACCCACATGAGGAACGCGGGATTCGAACCGGATATCTTTGTGGCGACTATTCTAGTGAGATTATATGCTAAGTATGGTAACTGGGCTGACGCGCGCAGGGTTTTTGACAAAATGCCTGTCAAAAATGTGGTATCGTGGACGGCCATGATCGCTGCGCGTGCCAAGCGAGGTTATCCTGCTGATGCCTTGAAATTATATCATGAAATGCAACAAACAGACGTTGTGCCGGATCATTACATCTTTGCAAGTGTTCTCCCAGCTTGTGCCGAACTGGAAACTCTCAAAAGGGTTCATGAAGACATAATTAGAGCCAATGCTGAATGCAACGTCTTTGTGGGTACTGGCCTTGTAGACATGTATGCCAAATGTGGGAAAATTGAGGATGCACGCGTTGTGTTTGACAGAATGCCGGAGCGAAATGTTGTCACGTGGACTGTGATGATTGCAGGATATGCACAAAGTGGGAGTGTTGAAGAGGCCATGAGGCTTTTTGAGAAGATGCCGAGCAGGGACCTGGCTGTCTGCAACATTATGATTGAAGTGTACATGCAGAATGGGTGTATCGATCAGGCGGTGAAACTGTTTGGGGAAATGCCAGAACGAGATGTAATTTCATGGACTACAATGATTGTGGGACATGGACAGAATGGGCAAATTGATAAGGCTGTGGAGCTGTTTGAGAAAATTCCCAGAAGAGATGTGGTGTCATGGAGTGCCATGATTGCAGGATATGTACAAAATGGTTATTTTGAAGAAGCCATGGAGCTCTTTGGACAAATGCAGAAGACAGGTGTGGGGCCAAATGTAGTCACATTTTCAGGTATTCTCCCTGCATATGCCAACTTGGCGGTTCTGCAACAAGGTAAGGAGGTTCATGAAGATATAATTAGGCGTGGGTATCATGTTGATGTCTTTGTGGGTAGTGGCCTTGTAGACATGTATGCCAAGTGTGGAACCATAACCGATGCGCGCAAGGTGTTTGACACGATGCACAGGCGGAATGTGGTCTTGTGGAATGCCATGATTGTAGGATATGCCATGCACGGGTGTGGGAAAGAGGCCGTCCAACTCTTTGAGCAAATGCAACCTTCAGGCACAAAACCAGACCATATTACCTTTGTAGGTGTTCTCTCTGCTTGCTGCCATGCAGGCCTAGTTGAGGATGGCTGGCAATACTTTGACCGCATGAGTCAGGATTATCATATTGTGCCACAGTTAGAGCATTATGGTTGCATGGTTGACCTTCTTGGTCGTGCTGGGCGCCTAGATGATGCCCAAGACTTCATCAGCAAAATGCCAATAAAACCTGATGCTTCTGTCTGGGGGTCTATGCTTGCTGCATGTAGGATGCATAACAATATAAAAATTGGGGAACTTGCAGCAGAACAACTTTTTCACTTAGATTCCAACAACCCTGTAAGTTACGTGCTGCTATCAAATATCTATGCAGCTGCTGACAAGTGGGATGGCAAGGAAAAGATAAGAAAAATTATGGGAGACAGAAATCTAAAAAAGACGCCAGGACGCAGCTGGATTGAGATCAATAACAAAGTATACAATTTTCTAGCTGGAGACAGTTCACACCCACAAACAGAGGAGATTTATGTATTATTGGACAGACTGACTGGTCAAATGAAGGAAGAAGGGTATGTGCCTGACACTAACTTTGTATTGCATGATGTAGGGGAGGAGCAAAAGGCACATGCTCTCCACTGCCACAGTGAGAAACTGGCCGTAGCATTTGGTATTATAAAGACACCACCAAGGACACCTATCAGGGTTCTTAAGAATCTCAGAGTTTGTGGTGATTGTCACTCTGTTATCAAATTCATTTCGAAGGTCTATGAACGCGAAATTATTTTAAGGGATACCAAACGTTTCCATCATTTCAAGGATGGACAATGTTCTTGTAGGGAATTTTGGTGACGGTAACTGAAACAAGCGTGCACAGTTAGATGCTTAGACATGCTATCGGCCGTGCATATGTAATTGAGGGTACAGTAATAATAAAACGTATTAATTTTGGAATGGAGGGTGGTGAAACCTGATTTATACAAGGTTTTGGCTCTATATCTGGGAGCTATTTCACAAACGGTACTTTACACCTAAGTCATGAAATATAAACGTACAAACCAAAATAGTTTGGAATTTCTGTAATTTGAAGGAGGAACTATTAAATGCCAGATAAACTGGATCCAGAGTGTACTGTCCTAATGATCTGTTCTACAATATGCTAGCTGGATTTGATTGTATGAATGGGTTGCAGGAACGTAAGGGACAATCCTGGCATGGGATACTGATTATCTTATTACATTTTATGGGCCCATGATTTTGATAATTTTGTATTTCCTGGTTGATGTAAGAGCACATCCCCCTAGCCAAATTGAAAATTGATTCAAAATGGAAAAAAGCTAATCAAGTGATAAGAAATCAAGGTCTTTGCAAAAATTCTAAATTTTTAAGGGAAGCTTTCTCCATCGAATATGCCAGCAATCGCTCAATCTAGAGGATTGGTACATGTTTCTAAATATACTGGGTTAGTAAGCTAGCAATACAAATTTTCAATCACCTTTATAAAGAGTTAAATGGACCCAGGGTTTCATTTGTTGCGGAGTTCAAGTTGGGCTTCAAATCATCCAGGTGCTTATTGTCCATTGGTGAGAACAAAGGAGTTGAACAATTTTACAATAACACACTTGCGGCTTTCAATGAGTAGCAGCCTTGCTCAGAGTTAGATGACTTATATTTAAAAGCGTGACTCATTTGATGTTTAAAAGAGGGGGGTTTCTGCTATTGGTTGTTTTGTTAAAACCATTTTTATAGACGTGGCAACATATGGTCAATAGTGGGGCCCCTTGCACTTAACCGGATACCACTACACCCCTTGCTAACCACTTATGGTTTTTTGTTCAGATTTTCCAGAGAAATCAGGTAGAGAACAAAGGGTTGACCTGTTTCGAACCTAGATCTAGGTTCATCATCATCATCAAGACGAGGATGAGGAGCAAGATCACCCCACGAGGAGCAAGATCACCAGACCAAAAATACATAAATATCAGAGTTGCAATGGTTAATTCACAAATGTTAATTTTTTATTTATTTTTTCTGGAAAATATGAACATTATATCATGAATCACAGAAACATAAAATGAGCTTATGTTTTTTGTTATACCACTTCCCAACCTCAGCACAGGTGTTAGCTACTGAAAGCGTACATGGAGGTGTTGCTACATATGGAATATATGCCCGGAATCTGAAAGTGTACATGGAGGTGTTGCTACATATGGAATATATGCCCGGAATCTCCAAAGTGACGAGTCTCTAAAGCTCTTTTGGCGAATGTAGTGAATTGGCATGAAATCAGGCTCAGTCCACCTTCTCTAGCATTCTCAGTGCTTGCGGTGCCCTATTTATTGTTGAACAGGGGAAGCAGATCCATTCTCAAATCATCAAAATTAGATCAGCTCTAGATGTCTTCATGGAAAGTGCCTTTGTTGATAGATACAAAAAATGTGGGATTGTAGAAGAAGCTCGGATTTTTTTTTTTTACAAAATGTGTTTATGCCCCAAAATGGATTTAGTGGCGACGCCCTTCAACTTTTTAGAGACATGCTATTAGTAGGCATGAAAACTAAAAATATTACCTTTATCGGTGTCCCACCTGCATGTAATCATTCAAGCCTGGATGATAAAGCGTGGCATTACTTTGAATCTATGGATTAGAATTATGGCATTATACTGATGGTAGATCATTATGCCTATATGATCAATCTTCTTGGTCATTCTCAGCACTTAAGAAAGCAAGAGGAACTTATTGACAGCATGCCTTTTGTACCTAATGTTGTCATATGGAGTTCTTTCTTGGTTCTTGCAGTATACATGGTAATATTGGACTACGAAAGTGGGCAGCCAAATGCCTTTTTCACTTGGAACCTGAAAGTAATACTCCTTTTGAACTGATATAAATATCTATGATGCAATTGGAAAGTGAAATTATGAGCTTTTGTTACAGAATTTGAAAACCAGTGTTGATCAGAGCCAATATATTGTATAGACATTGTATTCACTTTCAAGCAATTGAAGAATACATATATTTCGCTTGGGTAATCCTTTCTCATAGTTATTGCAGCGTGCCATCCATGCTTCCCAAGCTCAGCAACGATTAGCTGAAGTTTTATGATCGAATTAAAGTAGTTAACCAAAAATTGAAGTTGGGTACTCGTATTTTTATTACAATAAAGGGCGAATAGTGGGAGAATTCCAAATGAAAAATGCTGCAGAGAGAGGATTATAAACCTAGTAATTTTTCATTTGCATTTACTTTCCCATTGTTTATGGATCTGTGTGTTTTATGCATAGGATCTGCCTTGCGCTCTTCTTTTGGAAGAATTGTCAGGATACCATCAGGATTTTCAATTCAATGAAGCAATACAGTCAGGGAAGTTGCAATCAATGATAAACAGGGACCCCCTCGCCAGCATTCCACCTCCAGATTGTCGGTGTCAATAAGGGCAGTGACAGCAAATTGACTTTTGGACTTTTATGGGTATAAGCTGAATGTAAATGATGTTGGAGTATCTTATGGATCTGGTGGCCAATTTCATTCAAATAACATAGGAGGATGACAATGTTTCTATGACACAAGGACCATTCTCATCAACTCAATTGTGATGTCAAATATCTGTGAAATGAGCATGTGTGCCCTGACAAATGGCAGGTGCCTAGAATATATGATATTTTTACTCAATTAGTTCATCAAACAAAGTAGTTCTATGGGCGTAGAGAGTCTTTCGAATGTGAGCATGTATCAGAGCAGAGTGGTCTAGTTAATGGCATTGTGTGTTGAGATTATAATTATGTACCAATATTGAGGCAATTTACAATATCTAATAAGTGTTACAGATGGGTATGGCCACACTTATCGAGCTACAAATCTAAACATGTTAGTAGTTGTCTAACCAGTCACAATGTTCAAATTGTAATTGCACGACAAGATGTAGAATTGTTGTGCCTACATATTGACGACATTGATATTTATTATATCCACTGGCATGACCCCTATGTGACTATGTTTTGAGAGATAGAAGTCATATATGATTTCGAAGTTAGTGCTGAAATAATTAAGGAAAAAATGAGTGCAGCACAAGCAGAGAAGAATAAAGTTCAATGTGTGAGATTTTACACTTCAGTGCTATTTTTCTGAAGCAGTTACAAAATTTGGCTAGTTGTATAAACCATTTATTTAAACCAATTGGAAGGCTTTCAAAAGAGAGTAGATGGAGCTTAGACAATTGTATGTTTGCAGTCCAATTTATTTTGTTACAGATCTTAAGTAGAGGTGTAATTTGGAAAATTGTTGCAGAAGCTGTAAGGAAGAAGTATGCAGAGAGACTTGCAAAATAAACAACGGAAGCATATTTGGCAAGTGAGAATATTATAAATATGTGGTTACAAGCTAGGATAAGGGAGATCCAAAGGACAAGGATCAGCGAGAAGAGTTTGATGTGAAGAGCAAAGATTAAGTCACACAGATAAAGATTTGCTCTATTGATGACGTGTTCTAGAACCTAGAAGTGCGGGATGTGGAAATATTTGTAAAAGTTTGGACAAACTGAAAGAGATACACAAAACTTATAACAAATGGATGGCCTTTTCCTTTGAGCATTTAAGACCAGTTTGTAACCATTTGTAGAGAAGAAGATATAGAGGATCTACTAACTATTATTTTGAAATCCTGAATCCATTATTTGAGTATTTTGTTAAAACATAAAATGTTATTTACGAGTCTATTGACATCGTATTTGAAAAAGTTATTCAGTGAATTGTCAGGGATTTACATGGAAAATATTTTGTAAATTACACTTCAAACAACTTGTAAGACATAGACTCTTCCGAAACAGAATAAAGAAATAGATAGTATATGGATGGCATATCTTGCCTTGTTTAAGTGGCATTTGATACATCTTCAGGGAATGATATTAATACCTCCAGATTTTCAGGCATGGAATCAACAATCTGGTAAGTAGTTTGAGTTTTAAAGGGACCAATCCAATATCTTCAGGGCAAGTGATAAATTAGGTGGTAGAGTATATGAGGGATCAGTACTCGAAGATTTTAATCCAGATTTGAAGGAGGATCAGAAACCAATGGACCATTTTAAGATTTCCTGCAACAAATTAGAGATTGTTATTTTATTATTATTATTATTATATTTTTGTTCCTCAAAGCTTGTAACAAACTTGAGGATATGTTTTTCTATATATTCTTTGATTTTGAATGTAAAAGGGTAGGATTTTGTGCCCAAAGACTTGTATTTTTTTGTAAATCTTGATATTTGCAGAGTTTTAATAAAAGGCTTATAGCTTTAGCTTCTGACAGACTTTGTGACATATGTGAGTACTTCTAGTTTTCATTGTCTTTTTCCTTCATATTTCTCGAAATTGTGTAGATCGTCGGGAGAGGTTAGGCTGACAATTGACCTCCCCTAAATCCCCCTGCAAAGTTATATTCATAACTGAGATGTCTAAATAGACAATCTGTCAATAGTAGCCCCTCTACACCTTTTGATTGATTATTGCCTTCTGCATAATGGAAATTTATATTTTGTTGAGTTGTTGAAGAATGTTCTCATGCTTTCTAATCTTTTTAGCTAACTTATATATTTAGAATGAATATCAATGTTAACTTATATCTTTTTCATCTTCTTTTCTCATATTTAAAGTTGTTACTAATGTCATGGTTGGATGGTGGCATGTTTATTGGGTTCCTCTAAAGAAAGGGCTTTATTTGTTTAAGCAAGGATTTGAAACCTTAACCATTCACCTCAAAAAACCCTTAAATTTTGCTACTGTGCTTAAAAGGATATTGTTCATTGCCATGAACAGTCAATTAGTCTCGTAACGTCTGAGGGAGCTCCTTCTGGTTCAAGGTTCAACTTGAACCTAAAGTAGATTGAGTTGATTTCTTAGCATAGTTTCCAGCCAATAAATTGCCTTCAAGAAATAGATACAACATTTGGCACCATTGTTTGGGAACGGAGCAACGAGGAGATCTTTCCCTAAATGAGCAATATGATTAGATCTATTCTTTGATGGTGAACACAGATTAAATATTGAGCATTAGCTACATTTCTTTCACTTGGCGGCTCTACTTTGTTTCTTTTTGGCGATTCCATGGGCTATAGATTCCACTAGTTCGAGTGTTGGACATTTGATGGTATGAAGGTGGCTGGCTGTGCAAGTGTTGGCATTGATGTCAAACAAGGCTCAGCTTGATGATGGGGCTTTATGCCTTGGTGGTTGTGATGATTTGCTATGAAGAGACTTTGGAGCCATTTTTGAGACAACAGATGGGCTGAGTGGCTGATCAGAGTCCTTTCATTGGAAAGTGCTCTGAAATAGTTTTCCAATGGTATGGGGAAGTCCAGAAATGGACTTGCGGTTCGAAAGATATGGCCTATTGGAGTTCAGAGTGATTTAGGGCTTATGTAGCAAGGAATATCAGAGATCGGAGGTCCCAACAATCAACGATCGAGGGATTCAAAACTCAGTGCATGATGGAAGTGAACTTCTGATTAGTGATTTGTGATATCGCATATCGGAGGTCTCAACAAATCGCAATTGGCGATCAGAGGTTCTGTTGTGAAGCGCAACAACAATATGTGATATGCGATTAGCAATATCAATAGTCGCAATGTCGGAGGTCGATACACAGTGGTGCATCGACGATTGGTGTTTGACGTTTCAAAAGTGACGCGGGGATTGAGGCCTATAGTGTTAAATTGTCTAGAGAGCCAAAAACATTTTTACAAAGTAATTCACTGCAAAAGCAAGCATGGCAGGCTTTTTTCTCTCTCCTCTAGGAGGACACTGGAGGTGTCTGGTTGGCTTCGATAAGGACAGACGGCAGCATCAGAGGAGTTCCAATGAAGACACATGGCGGCGTTTGATTTTTTCCAATAATTCTAGGTGGTTGCTGACATCAGCATGATCTCACGATACGGAGGGACACGTGGCAGGGTGTTTCGGGGTTTTGGATGGCATAATGGGCAATATCTGGGTGACACATGTCACTGGTCGGAAGACGCCACGTGGCATATGATGGCATCACTTCGGCAATCGGCAATCAACAATCCTTGGTGGCTGGCATAGGTGCATCATAAAGAATTCTTCGATAAATGGCCTCCTGGGGTATAAAGCATCGGTTTTATGAAACAAATGTGTAAGGGGTCAATAGAGGAAATATAGTCCCCATCGAGGATTTTGAGGCCTTAGCACCTTAAGGATGAGCCCTCGGTCACAACCCTCGGTTCTATGGAGGAAAACACAAAGAGGGGCTTATACATAAGGGGTTGAGGACTATTGGAGTTCGTTATTTTTGTATGGATTTTATGTGTAAAAGCGTCGATATGGAAAAGGCTCTGATAGTGTTCTATAGTGAAAATCCGCCCATATAACAACAGTACAAAGGTGTATTAAAGATGTATGAATCAACAGTTGTGGCTTTGAATGCAGTTCAGTATGGTTGATGGCCGAAGAACTCCCGTGCACGCATTGTAAAGATAAATGAAGAACATAGGTGCCGTGAGAATGTCCAGCTAAGTCTCTGCGAGCCATAAATGATCATGGGGAGCTTCTGTGAAATATGTAAGGAGAGATGAGATTTAATACACAACATGTAGTGTCTGCAATGAGACAGAGAAGTGATCATCGCCCATTCCTCTGATCCTAAATGCAACGACAACACAGGGGAAGTGTGTTTCAGCAAAAGGATAAGGAGCCATGCTAGTAGTACACATTCGGGCAGATTTAATGATGACAGTGAGTACATCGAGCCAAGAGAAGCACATGAGCAAAATGGTGAACCTCCATTGAGCTAAGTAGGAGAGTGAGTAGATGTGAGAGTAAGCAAGAGCAGAGTTGTGGCCTAAGACATAGGTGCAAAGTGTTGCAAGGGTAGTGTCGTGTTGAAAACAATGGAGAGCCCTAAGCAGAGATAACAGAACATAGAGAAAGCAGCGAGAGGAGGATTGTCACAAGTGTTCAAAAAGCATAGTGTAGAAATTGTATCTGCAAACAACCATTAGATGATATTTTACTTATGTGCTTCTGTTTTCAGTTTGAAAATTGTATGAAAAAGTATAGCAGTGGCAGTGATAGGTTGGTGCTTGAATAATTAAGGGATTGGTGCCTCTAGTGAGTGGGTGCTCACAAACAAACATATGTAATTAAGTTGGTGCTTAAATTACATCGTAAAACAAACAACAAATTGGTGGTTTTTCCCTCTGGGTTTCCACGTGAAAACATTGTGTCAAATGTATGCTTTACATGAGATTGTTGTTTGAGTATGTGTATCTAAAAGTTTAGTAATTCATTGGGTCATGAATTAATTCTCTCATATAAGAAAGAACGTAAGAAGGAACTCAAAGTACAATACGAGAAGAAAAGTAACAGTTTCTTAAATTACTGATTCAGCCCCCCTCTCAGCAATTCCTTATTTCAAGAATTGGTATCAGAGCCAAGTTCCTTCAATAATAGTTTAACCACTGGAAGGTAGATCCTTAAGGAATTATGAATAGGCAAGAAGTTTACTCGAGTAAGGTACCAGTCCTTGATGGAGCCAATTATGCCTTTTGGAAAGTAAGAATGGAGGCATATCTCATGTCCCTGGGGGAAATGTTTGGACCTCTGTACTAGTAAATTACAGTGTCCCAGATATACCTCCCACATATGCAGATGGCAAGAAATTATATCTAAGCAATGATGAAGCCAAGCATGCGATTCTGGTTGGTCTTAGTCAGTCTGAACTTGTGAAAGTCATGCATTGTAAGCCTACTTATGAAATGTGGGAGAAGCTTAACCAGTGTCATGAAGGAGATGACAAAGTGAGGCAAGCAAAACTTCATAATGAGGTTTGAAAGCTTGAAGATGACTAAGAATGAAAGCATCGCTGAATACTTCCTTAGAGTTGATGAAGTAGTTAATATGATTAGAGGACTTAATGAGGAAGTCAGGGAAGAATTTATTGTTCAAAAGGTATTGAGATCTCTACCCATGAGATTTAATCCCAAAATCTCAGCCATAGGGGAAATGGTCAACTTGAAGGATCTCAAAATGGATAAGCTACATGGTACTCTCACAGCCTATGAGATGAGAGTAGGAATGGAGAAGTCTGAACCAAATGAAGTGACATTCATAGTATCCAATAAGGGCAAGGAGCATAAAGTTTATCAAGGCTGCTCTAGCAGTGAATTTGATTAGGATTTGGCTCAACTAGCCAGAAAACTAAAGCGTGGCTCTGGTAAATATAAAGGGAAGTTTCCCTTTAAGTGTTTCGACTGTGGAAGAGTTGGACATTTCTCTTCCAAATTACCCTACAAAGAAAAGGGTGAAGGAAGAGAAGATTTGAAATTTGGGAATAAGTTTCAGAGATTTCACAAGAAGAAACCCTACAAAAAGAAGGGGTTCTAATTCTAAAGAAGATAGTTCAGCTTCGGAATCAGACTATGAAGACTCATTAAAAAATGAGTCAAATAAGTATCTTCTTATGTCCCTCAAAACAAACTCCAAGAAACAGGGTCTTACAGACTCTAAAGAGGAAGAAGAGGAAGGAGTGGTAGACTTTGAAGGAGAACTCATCAGTGCCCTTGATGAGTTGAAGAAAGCAAGAAACAAAAACAAGCAGTTGAAGGAACAATTGCAGCATGCAGCAGAAGGAATGTACAACTCAGATAATGAGGAGCTTGCATACCAGAAAGAAAAAACTTGAAGCAGCTATCAAGAGCAAGGATAGTTTGGCTCTTTTGCTGAAAGGAGAACAAGGAAATCGTGAAAGATTAGAAGTGGAGAACAAGCGGTTGAAACAGGCGCTGTTCAAGTTAAAGAGGGAAACAACCTCAAAAACTTGCAAAGATGATTCTCTGTCTTTGATGGTTGAGCTGGAGGAAGCTAGACGAAAGGAGGAAGTACTTCAAGCTATGATTCAAGAATGGGAAGAAATCTGCCAGTATCTTGAAGCAGAGGTGATCTCTCTAAGAACTAACCTTGAAAAAGAAAAGACCCTTCGGAACCAGAACTGCACTGGGGTACTCAAAGGAACAAGAATCTTCTATCAAGAAGAAGAAGAAGATAAACTTCAAGCCCGTGGGAGTTGAAGAACCACAGAGTCATAGGAGGAATCATCATGAAAGAGTTCATGAAGACAAAAGAGAAGCTGAACAAAGAGAAGATCGTTAATGGAGGACGAGTCGAACAACCAGTCAACCAAGGTATTTCTCTGCTATATCTTACAATGTTTTTAACAGTAGGTGTGCCTATTTGTTTTATGGTCGCTGCTATAAGTGTCATATATTTGGTCACAAAGCTCTTGATTGTAGAAGTGTCAAAGTTGAAAGAGATGAAAATCTCAGGTTTAATACACATCAGACTACTAAGTTTCAAGACTTTTGTTTAAGGAATTGGAATGCCTTCACTCCCCTACAAAGTGAAGTTGAATGTTTTAAATGCAATAATTTTGGGCACAAAGCCAACGATTGTAGAAGCAGGTTTGAATACCTGCCCGAATCTCAAAATAACAGACATACACACCTACAAAAGGATAGAGGAAGTTGGAAACAAAAGAACAAAAAGAACGTGCCATGTGGGCTCGCATTATCAGTGCATGATAAGGAAAACAAATGGTATGTAGACAACAGTTGCTCCAAACACATGACTGGAGACAAAAGAAAGTTTCTGTCACTAAAAGAAAAAGATAGAGGAGGCAATGTCACCTTTGGTAACAATGCTCCGGGTAGAATCAAGGCAAAAGGAGTGGTTAGCCTTGATCAGAAGACATAAGAACAAAATGTGTTATATGTGGAAGGCCTAAAACACAATATGCTCAGTGTTAGTCAGATGTGTGACAGCGGGTATAATGTGACCTTTCGATCTAAATATTGTGATATTCGCAGTATGAAAGATGAAAAACTAGTGGGAAAGGCAGTTAGGACTCATAATAATGTTTATGTGTTCGATGACTCAAGGGTCAACTGTTATTTGAGTAAAACAAGTGAAGCACAACTGTGGCATAAAACGCTGGGGCACATGAATTTTTATAGCTTGATAAAGATAAGCAAGATAGGCGTAGTAAAAAGATTGCCTAGATTGTTAAGGCCTGATAACACCATCTTGCAAGTCATGTCAGTTTGGCAAGTAGACCAGGACTCATTTCAAATCAAAAGAATTCTTCTCATCCAGACCTCTGGAGCTGATCCACACAGATATCTGTGGCCCCAATAGAACAAAAACATCAAAAGGAGAAAGGTACTTCTTGCTATTCATTGATGATTTTACTAGGTCTAACACGATTCTCCTCTTAAAAGAAATGTCAGAAGCATTTGCGCACTTCAAGAAGTTTAAGGCTCAGGTAGAGAATGAGAAAGATTTGAAGATAAAATGATTGAGATTAGACAGAGGGGGAGAGTTCACCTCAAAAGAGTTTGAGGAATTTTGTGAAGAGAAAGGTATTAGAAGGTAGTTCTCAGTGGCCAGAACTTCTTAACAAAATGGAGTTGTAGAGAGGAAGAACCAAACAATCCAAGAAATGGCCAGAGCGATGTTAGATGAAGTAGGAGTGGCTCACCACTTCTGGGGAGAAGCAGCTCAGGCAACAGTATACTTGTCAAAAATAACACATTTCAAGCCTGACAGTGACCAAACTCCATATGAGTTATGGAAGGGTAGCCCTGCATCAGTTAAACACCTCAAGGTATTTGGGAGCAAGTGCTTCATTAAAAGAAATCAAAAGAACCTTGGAAAGCTTGACTCATGCGTTGATGAAAGAATACTGCTTGGATATTGTATTCGAAGCAAAGGGTACAGATGCTACAACAAGTGGACAAGGAAGATAGAAGACTACATTGACATAGTGGTTGATGAAGTAGGCTCACAACCTAAACCCTCTGTAAGTAATTTGAACTCAGATAATGAAGAGAGTTCAGAGTTGAGGGCCACAGATCTAAATGAACAAATTCAGACAATGAAGGTGAGGAAGAAAGCACATCCTCAAGGCCAAAAACGACTTCTAGGTATGTACAAAAGGAACACCTTGAGAATCAGATCCTTGGAGATCAAAGACAGGGAGTCCAAACTAGAAGGAAACTTGTGGGATGTACAAATCTTGCCAATTTGGCTCTACTGTCACAAATAGAACTTAAAAACCTCTATCAAGCAAGTGAAGATAAGTTCTGGGTGAAAGCTATGAATGAAGAATTAGACCAATTTGAGAAGAATAACACATGGGAGCTTGTCCCAAGACGAAAGGAGAAAAATGTTATTGGAACCAAGAGGGTTGTCAAGAACACGCTGAATGAAAAAGGTCAAGTAATTAAGAACAAAGCTCGATTGGTCTATAAAGGGTATGCTTAAATAGGAGTAGACTTTGAAGAAACCTTTGCACTAGTAGTTCATTTAGAAGCCATAAGAATCTTCCTCTCTTTCCATTCATAAGAACATCAAAGTTTATCAGATGGATGTAAAGTCTTTCTTTCTCAATGGACACTTAGAAGAGGAGGTTTACATAGAGCAGCTTGAAGGTTTTCTGCTCTCATATGATGAAGGGCTTGTATGCAAATTAAAGAGGGCTTTGTATGGTTTGAAACATGCCCCTAGACCTTGGTATGAAAGGATGGACAAGTGTCTCCAACAAGAAGATTTTAATAAAGGCTCAGTTGACAACAATCTCTATGTTGTTAGCCTCACTTTCATGTGATGAAAATAATTATAAGTCCGAAACAATTTAATTAATTAAAATCAAGAAAGTTGGATTTAATCCTACCTTTCTAGATTGAGTTTGTTCCTCATGGTTAAGAGTCAATTTAGGCTTAGTTGCTTGAGAGATTCTCTCCAACTAGTTAGGCTCTTAAATTAGTGTTTGGTTGAGAAAATTGCTCAACCATGGTGTCCAAGATAGAAGTACTATCTTGAAACAAACTTCCTCACGTATTTATATGTGTATCATAAACATTACATTTGAGAGTGAGGAATATAACACAGTGAGGCTCTCAGGCCTTTTTCGCCATGTCTGATTTGTATATATTTATGTTGTTTATTTTATTAATGTTTTATTAGTTGAGTGAATATCCTTCATGTGGTATTAGATAAAAATTGCTGTGATGGTTTGGGAGCTGTTGCTAAATGGAGTTGTGTTGCGAGTGCAACCGGTTTGATTGATGGAGTTGTCTGGGGTGTACTTGGACTGATTGATGGAGTTGTCTGGGTGTACTTGGACTGAGACTAGATTTAGCGTGGCCCACTGGATGAGTGAATGTTGACAATGGAGTTTTCAAAGCCCATGTAGACCACGTAGTGGATCTGCACAAAATCCTAGAACTGTGTGTTGGCGATTCTGGTAAAATAATTCCAAAATTGTGGAGGACAGCAAATCAGACATTCAGACAAAGCGCTGTGTATTCTACTAATTGCTGTCGAGTTTCTATGTTCTCACAACATCAGAATCCCTCTTCAAGATGATACACTTTCTATTCAACCTCACATTTGGAAGTGGAGACCATTCGTTTGAAGATGATGATTGTGGTATTGAGCGTTCAATTAGCTGCTCGAGCGCAATATGCTAACGGTGGCTCTGGCTGTTTGGATCTATGTTATTAAAATACAATAACCAGTGGATGGGCTTGGAAGACTGCACCCAAATGTTGATCCCTCTGGCGCGAGTTGTTGTTGGCACGATGGCTCTTTGAATTTAAAGACCAACAATATTTTTCTTGGAAAATCTCTTGTTTCGAAGATCATTGAACACGATCATTGAACAGCGTGGAGATTAGCCAGCGTAGAGCAACGAACTTGCAAGCGGAACCCATCGTCTTGGACTGAGCATAAGATATCAACTGTCCACCATTGCATATGATAGAGCGTCAAGTTATGTTGTACTTACTTGCATACAAAAGTTTGGAAACAAATGTGAATTCATTTTAAAAGAAAACAAACAAAAGTGAATTCGCTTTTAAAAATAAAAACAAGGGTGACTTTTAAATGATTTAATAAAAGTCATTAAAGGGTTCGTAAAATAAAGGAGGGATACGGTAATATTTTATTGATTTTAAATCATTAAAGGATGAGTGATATTATAATGGTTTTGAAAAGTTTGACGTTACTTCAGTAAGGAGTAATGAGTGGATTTCATTTATCTTTTGAAAGATAATATGTTAATGATATTTTATGAAACGCGAAGTGTTTTTAAAAGAGGATTTTAAAATGATTGTTTTTATAATTTTGGAGTGATAAAGTGATTTTTTTGTTTGAGAAAATCAATGTTGTAATCCAAAGTAATATTTTATTTTGAGAGAGATTTTGAGAGAAATTGAGTCACTTAATATCTAGTCGTTTGAAGACAATTTCCCTCCAAGGAGTTCTCAAACTTTGTGCTTGAGAATTTTCAACGAAGATGTTGTAAAGATGAAAGGTTGATGTACTCAAATACTTAATAAAGACATATTTTTGTGGTGTTGCAGTATCCTAAATCTACCAGAAATTGAATAAGAGGATCTTAGGTACACCTTGTGTAGTGATTGCTTATGCATGTTTTGTGTCTAGTTTTGACACTACAATTATCTTATCTACCATACACAAGGAGTCTAAGCAAGTGAATGAAACGAGAACATTATTCAAAGCACCTAGAGTTAAGAAGTTGCAACGAGCATTCAATCAAGCACAAATAATCACATGCATTTGCACAACTACAACACATAATCAAAATTGGCAATATCAACAAGCAAATTCACTCAAGGCAATCAAGTTAATGCAACTACAAACTCATGCATTTCAAAAGACTACATCAACATTCAACGACAATTAGTAATTGTATAACTTGCAGATAATTTCTTTTTTGTAAGTCAATTTGTAATCAAAGTCAAATTGAGTTGAATTGTAAGGGTGCATTCTTGGTTGAACCTGACACCTGAGCTTTGAATGGATAGGGAATCAATTAAACCAAGTGAATCCATTGTTTTTTAATTGAGTCATTCAAATCATTGTAAGTGTTTCTCTTAGGTGCATTTTCGATAGTATTTGACACCCTTCTTTTGATCAATCAATAGAGTGAGTTCAAGCAAGTGCAAAGTTCACAACATCAAGTGAGCTTGAAACTGAGCAAGTTCAACTCTAATGAAAGCAAATGTGATATTCAAACAATAATCAAGCGAGCGTGAGTTCAAACAAGCAAGATCAAGCATTCAAGTGAGTAAGTTCTAAAAATTCAGCAAGTATTAAAAACAAGCGAGCGTGAGCTCCAACAATTTCACATGGCGAAAAACATTCAGTTGTTAAAGATTCTTAACAATTTGATCCTCTCAACTGTTGAAGACATGGTGCAAATCAACAAAGCAACTCTTGCTGATATTTCAATGAATCTCCAACAAGCACATGAAACAATTGAGTTCCTTCAAGTGGAATCACAACTTCAAAGATATGAGTTGCAATAGAAGAGTGATGCTTCCAAGTCTTTCAACCACACAAATGAAGATAAAGTTGTTGATTCCAAGTCACTCATCCAAACAATTTCAAGTGTAGAAGTTGTTCATGATCAAATTGAACTTGCTCCTTCCAAACCAATCATCAAGCCGTGGGAAGAACTCCAAAGTAACAAAAATCAACGAGGATTAAGATATGACAAAGATGAAAACAACTTGCATATCCCCGATTATTCTAAGCCGATCAAGTTCATCAATGTAGGATTTCTTGATCAAATAACATCAACAAGCCATGAGAAAGTTGAAGACAAACCCACATGCAAACATTGTCAAAGAAAAGGTCACATGGAAGATCATTGTTTTGATCTCCATCCTTGTCACCATTGTGGCAAGCATCATCATTCATCAGAGAAATGTTGCCTACAAGACCAACCTGCCAGAGTAAAGATCAATTATGCATGGATTGATCCTTGGGAATGGTTGTCAATAGTAAAACGATTGTATAAGTTTTACAATAGAATTCAATTTCAACTATTGCAGCCAACAACCAATTGAAGATGGTACTCTCATGCACCTGAAAGCGGGAGTACAATAGTGAAAATCTCCTACACCTGAAGGGGGGGAGTTCAGAAATCAAATGCAGATGATTGTCTCTCCTTTCAGCTGACAAAGGGGGGAAATGATAATCAAATTAAGGGTGTTTGTCAGACTGAAAGTATCGACAACATCATCGAACGCAGTAAGTGGGCTTCATCATCAAATTAGCCAGTGGGCATTGTCAAAGAAGCCACTGGGCGTTCATCAACATCAAAGTAGCCAATGGGCATTCTCAATATTTTGTCAGTGGACAAAGGATGTTGTTTGCAAACAAATGATAGATGGATCATTTTGTAGCTTGGCACATGATGGAGTTGTCAAGCAAAATTTCAGAGATGACTAATACTTGCAGCTAACTCATGTTCTCTTCAGATTGGATTTTTTTCAGCATCCAGGTTTGGCGGTTTTTCAGGCAGTGTTTTTTGAGGATCAACAGTTTTAGCATGAGAGCTTGGAAGATGGTTCCCAGTTCTTATTTTGGACTTATCATTGAGGGGGTGAATGTTAGCCTCACTCTCATGTGATGAAAACAATTATTAATCCAAAATAATTAAATTAATTAAAATCAAGAAAGTTGGATTTAATCTTACCTTTCTAGATTGAGTTTGTTCCTCATGGTTAGGAGTCAGTGTAGGCTTTGTTGGTTGAGAGATTCTCTCCAACTAGTTAGGTTCCTAGATTAATGTTTGGTTGAGAGATTTGCTCAACCATAGTGTTCAAGATAGAAGTACTATCTTGAGACAAACTTCCTCATGTATTTATATGTATATCATAAACATTACATTTGAGAGTGTGAAATATAATACAGTGAGGCTCTCAGGCCTTTTCCGCCATGTCTGATTTGTGTATATTTATGTTTTTTATTTTATTAATGTTTTATTAGTTGAGTGACTATCCTTCATATGTAAAATCTGAAAATGATCATCTTCTGATGGTGGTCATGTATGTGGATGACATCATATTTGGCAATAATGTGGAGTAGTTGGGGCATTGGTTTGGAAATTGTATGCAAACAGAGTTTGAAATGTCCATGGTTGGTGAGCTGTCATTTTTCTTGGGTTTGCAAATTACACAGTTTCCACAAGGAGTTTTTATATCTCAATCCAAATACCTCAAGGAAACTTTGAAGAAGTTTGGAATGGAGGATTACAAACCGGTCAACACACCCATTACTATAGGCTATAAATTGTGCAAGGAAGATGCAACGCCACATGTAAATTAGATTGAATACAAATCGATGATAGGAAGCTTACTATATCTGACATTTCAAGGCTAGATATCATGTAAGCAGTGGGAATTGTGGCAAGATTTTAAGCTTTTCCACGAGAAAGTCATGTGGTGGCTGTTAAGAGGATTTTCAAATATCTTTAAGGTACAACAAAATATAGGTTGTGGTATGTGTTGTCTCACAAAGTGTCTAGGCACTATGACAAAGTTCAGAGTAAGGGTTGTCACCTTAATCCTTACTCCATTTAGACTTTCTCCTAGGCAAGTCAAAGGGGCTAGTCCCTAAGGTGAATGAATGAGAATAGTCTGTGGAACACAAACTCTAAGTGACTTGAAGATGGACAAGTTGATGAATGTAAAAAAGTCCTAGTTAATCGAAATAGATAAATCTTAATAAAATAAGACAACCACAAATTATAAATTATTATAGACAAGTGCCTTTATACTTAATTAAACACAGACAAAAAAGAAACAAGTTTTCCAGGGCAATTTATAAGTGTGACAAATAGCGACGATCATGAACGATTAAATGTAAACGCCCAAAACTGCGATATGTTCAAGCAATTAAATTACATGTAGAATTATGAAAATTAACTTCTAAGCAATGATTCTAGATTAAAAATGATTTTATTCAATAACCCAGATCTAGAAAAACAATCTGGGGCACGTGCATCTGCGGTCCGACTTGCTGATATCAAGTACACATTCCTTATATTTTTCTAATACATATCTGCTCATATATTTTTAAGTATGAATAATTCACCACAATTACCAAAGATTACGAAAGGTAGACCTAGCATAGTTACTCTACAGAGCTTCTATGAGTATATAGAGTCTTTAGAGAAACGTAGAGAAGAAAGAGAAGTCAAGCTACAAACAGAGTTAGTAGCCATGCTGGAAAATAAATTCACATCTCTTGAAGACAAGATCCAAAAACAAATAGAAAATAAAATAGAACTGTTGGAGAATAAGATGGAGGCAATGGAGACTAGGTTGCAGGTTATATAAAAACAAAAACAAGATGTGAACCAAATATCCCAGCAAATAGATGCTGATACTTTAGAGAGTCTTAAAATCAAGGACATGATTAAAGAGCTAGAAGAAAAAATTAATAGCCGCCTCACCCTAAATAGTGTGGTAGGTAAATTAGATATCAAACAATTAAAAATGAAATGAAAAATTGATAGAATTAGACCATGAGCGTAACAAAAGGGCCTTGAACCTTATAATCTTTGGTTTGAAAGAGGAGGTAGACGAGGATACTTTAGCCATAGCCCAGACAGAATTACATAACATATTACAAATTGAAACAACGTGTCTCACAGAAGCAACAAGGTTGGGGAAACTAACTGAGAATAAAGGAAGGTTGATTTGAATAAAGGTGAGCTCTACTGACCATAAGTATAACATACTTAGTAAAACCTCAAGTCTAAAAGGAACGAGAATATTTATAAATGAATATCTCATTCCAGAGGATCAAGCAGAATTGAGAAAGGAGGTTCAAAAGGTAAATGAAGCTGGGAAGGAAGGAAAATGGGCAATAATAAGAAATAGAGAAGCCATTATTCGAGATAGAAACCAAAAAGATAATAATAAATAGCAATTCAACATGCTCCAGATTCTTTCTTGGAACTGTTGGGGCTTTCCATGGAACAAAGGCCCCAAGCTAAGTTGGATATCGAATGATGTTGATATTATTTTGCTTGTTGAAACTTGAGAGCACGAAGAATCTAAGGTCTCTAACATAGATGGATTTACATTATGGTCTACCTGGAATAAGAGATCCTCCCGTAGAGGCATTACGGGTATAGCTTGTTACATTAAGAAGAACATCTTTCCTCATGCTACGATTTATAAAAACGAACCTTACAACCAATATAGTTGGATAGAAATGACTAACATTTATGATAAAAAGACCTACATAACAATCTGTTATTCCCCCCCATCAACTCTAGCTTCTTTAAGAAAAAAAATCTAGATAAAACTAGTCCTTACAATGGTTTAGAGAATGATATTTCTAGGCTAAGGAATGATGGGAATGTCCTTTTATTGGGTGACTTTAATGCTCGAACTTCAAGCAACCAAGGTATTCTTCTAAGCAATCATTCCAACCTTAATCCTCTTTGGTTAGATGAAGACCTTTCTCTTGCTAGTCGGTACAAAAGGAGCTCTGAAGACCTCGGGGAGAATTTGTTTGGGTTGGAGCTAGTAAGCTTTGTAGTGCTCAGGATCTCATAATTTGGAACGGTCTAAAAAAGTGGCCCAATTCCAGCAAGATGACCTGTATCCATGGACTTGGTAGTAGCGTGGTAGGCTATGTTATTTCCGATCTCCCGTTATACAAGAAATAATAAATTTTGACATCTTAAATGACCATGAGCCTAAATTTGATCATAAGCCTTTACTTATAACTCTCAATTTTGTCACGCATAGAGATCCCATAAAAAATAATCCTTATAGCCAAAGGAACTTAATATTTGATAGAAATAAAAATGATCTTTTTCTAAATGAATTAAAACTAATTTGCTTCTTTCATCTAGTATAGACAACATAAAATACCTCTATCATAATTTTACTACAACCCTCCATATTCTATTAACAAGTTCTCAATTGAAGCTTCAAATAATAAAAGAAATAGAAAAACCAATCCATGGTATGACAAAGATTGTAAAAGTGTGAGGAGAGGAATTAAGGAAGTTGTTGTTGAATCTCTTAAAATGGACAAGATAAAAATATACAAAGCCCTAACTAAAAAAAAAAAGAGGTAGTACATTTTTCAAAGGTAGGAGAATCTCTTACAGCTCTCTAAGGCAGCTCCTAAGAAATTTGGAGGTACATTCTGACTAGGAAGACTAAAGATAATAATAAAATTGCTCTTCACGATTAGAATTCCTATCTTAAAAATCTTTATGAATCTCCATATGTCATGGATAATTTCGAAACCCTGCTCACAACGAAATAAGTTTTCTCTTTAGAATACATTAAGTTTTGGGTTAATTGCCTCACTAATGGGAAAGCTAAGGACATTTAAGGTTTCCAGGCGGAAATCTTAAAATTGGAGGTCCTGTCATCATCCCCCACATCCACAAGCTTTTCAATCAAGTAGTCAAGCAAGGGTTCCCTAAACCTTTGACTGAGAGCCTCATTATCCCTATTTTTAAAAGTGGGGATACAAAAAACCCCTCTAATTATCGGAAAATTATGACCAGCCCTCTCTTAGCCAATTATCGGACAATTATGATCACTCAACAATACACCACCTTGTTACGTGTATGATCATTACGGAGGAATGTCATAATGATAAATCCAATTTATTTTGTTTCTTTGTGGACTTCAGAAAGGCTTTCGATATGGTTCCTAGATACAACCTTTGGAATAGATTAGAAGAGCTAAAAAGAAGTTCCTCTTTAAAAATTTAGTCACTCTTGTTATCTTATATGGCTGTGAGGTTTGGGGTTGCAGCATCTCCAGAGAATCATGGAGAAGTATTGAGCAAATCTAGAAGCTTTTTATAACTTATAACCTAAAAATTAAAAGTAATACACCCTATCTGTTATGAAACCAACTCAACAAAAATATAGAAAAGATAGATCAACGCCTTAGAATTCAGCCTCTTCAGGGGGCAACCTCCTTTACATTACATAAACAAACAATTCTTGGATGATTCAAATGACAAAACCTCCTTTCTATATATAGGAGTCTAAGGAGTTACAATATAACTCAACCGACCTAACAATAATAATATAAAGCCACAAAAATAACAATAGAGGGATTCTATGGGGCACAATAATAACAATATGGGGACAACATGGGCACAATAATATTAATAAGGGATACAAATACAATTGTAATGGGTTAATCAATAGTATTATAGGGACCCAACATGCCCCTCTCCTTCAAAAAAGTGTTGTCCTCAACGCTTGAGTAGTTCTGGATGCTTCTATATAAAATTTTCATCCTCCCATGTGGAATCTTCAGTGGATAAGTTCATCCACTTAATAAGATACTCCAAAATTGATCGATTTCGTAGTGGTTGAGTTCTTGCTTCTGTGATTGCTTCTGGTTCCAATATAATTTTTCCTTCCTCGTCAAGTTCTAGCAATATTGTTTGAACTGGGAGATTCTCGCCTATAACCTTCTTTAAACATGAAACATGGAAAACTTGGTGCAATCGAGAAGGCGTAGGAAGCTCCAATTTATATGCCATAGCACCAATATTTTGCAACGCCTTGTACAGACCATAATAATTTGGTGATAATTTATTATCCTTCTTAGCTTGCTTGAGAGACATTTGCTTATATGGTTATAGCCGTAGGAATATCCAATCACCTACATCAAAACTTCTTTGGCTGCGATGTTGATCTGCCTGTTGTTTCATTCTATTCTGTGCCAACACGAGGTTATCCTTTAAGAGTTGGAGGACTTTTTGTTGATGTTCAATGTGATGTTCCAGCGCTTGAACCTTAGAATTTTCTCTTAAATATGATGTGATGGATGGTGGATGATATCCATAAAGTGTATTTTTGTTGTTGTATGGAAGGAAGTGTTATACCACCATTTATCCATAGGCAACCATTTGACCCATTGTGTCTCTTTATCGATAGAAAGCAGCGAAGATATCCTTCCAAAAATTTGTTTACTATCTCAGTTTGCCCATCAGATTGAGGATGATAAGATGAGCTATGAGCTAACTGAGTACCAAGACAAGAAAATAATTCTGTCCAAAAATTTCCAGCGAAAATGGAATCTCTGTCACTTACAATAGTCTTTGGGTTTCCATGTAGCTTTTGAATTGTTTCCATAAATGCCGTAGAAACTGTACTAGATTTAAATGGATATGATAATGCAAAAAAGTGTGCATACTTGGTAAGTCTATCAACTACCACCATGATGACACTCTTTCCCTCAGACTTGGGTAAACCTGTGATAAAATCCATTGAAG